>JAWNZC010000299.1:0-242500 GCA_035771165.1 Paragorgia papillata
GCATCCCGGCCCTGCAACAAAATTTTGAAATTTTTTGACAACCCCGGCCTTGTCAAAAAATATTGAAACTTTTTGACCACTCCGGCGATGCGACAAAATTTTGAGATTTCTTGACCACTCCGGCGCCGCGAGAAAATTTGGAGATTTTTTTATCACCCTGGCCCTGCGACAAAATTTTGAGATTTTTTTACTACCCCGGCCTTGTCAAAAAATATTGAGGCTTTTTGACCACTCCGGCGAGGCGACAAAATTTTGAGATTTTTTGACCACCCCGGACTTAAACGAAATTTTGAGATTTTTTGACTACCCCGGTCTTGTCAAAAAATATTGAGACTTTCTGACCACTCCGGCGATCCGACAAAATTTTGAGATTTTTTGACCACCCCGGCCTTGTGAAAAAATATTGAGACTTTTTGACCACTCCGGCGATGTGACAAAATTTTGAGATTTTTTGACCACTCCGGCGCTGCGAGAAAATTTGGTGATTTTTTGATCACCCTGGCGCTGCGACAAAATTTTGAGATTTTTTGACCACCCCGGAGTTAAACGAAATTTTTGATTTTTTGAGCATCCCGGCCCTGCAACAAAATTTTGAGATTTTTTGACTACCCCAGCCTTCTCAAAAAATATTGAGGCTTTTTGACCACTCCGGCGCTGCGAGAAAATTTGGAGATTTTTTGATCACCCTGGCACTGCCACAAAATTTGGAGATTTTTTCATCACCCCGGCCCAGAGACAAAATTTTGAGATTTTTTGACCACCCCGGCCTTGTCAAAAAATATTGAGACTTTCTGACCACTCCGGCGATCCGACAAAATTTTGAGATTTTTTGACCACCCCGGCCTTGTGAAAAAATATTGAGACTTTTTGACCACTCCGGCGATGTGACAAAATTTTTGAGATTTTTTTGACCACTCCGGCGCTGCGAGAAAATTTGGTGATTTTTTGATCACCCTGGCCGCTGCGACAAAATTTTGAGATTTTTTGACCACCCCGGAGTTAAACGAAATTTTTGATTTTTTGAGCATCCCGGCCCTGCAACAAAATTTTGAGATTTTTTGACTACCCCAGGCTTCTCAAAAAATATTGAGGCTTTTTGACCACTCCGCCGCTGCGAGAAAATTTGGAGATTTTTTGATCACCCTGGCACTGCGACAAAATTTGGAGATTTTTTCATCACCCCGGCCCAGAGACAAAATTTTGAAATTTTTTGACCACCCCGGCCTTGTCAAAAAATATTGAGACTTTTTGACTACTCCGGCGATGCGACAAAATTTTGTGATTTTTTGACCACCCCGGACTTAAACGAAATTTTTAGATTTTTTGAGCATCCCGGCCCTGCAACAAAATTTTGAGATTTTTTTGACTACCCAGCCTTCTCAAAAAAATATTGAGGCTTTTTGACCACTCCGGCGCTGCGAGAAAATTTGGAGATTTTTTGATCACCCTGGCACTGCGAGAAAATTTGGAGATTTTTTGATCACCCTGGCACTGCGACAAAATTTGGAGATTTTTTTATCACCCTGGCCCAGCGACAAAATTTTAAGATTTTTTGACCACCCCGGCCCTGCAACAAAATTTTGAAATTTTTTGACAACCCCGGCCTTGTCAATAAATATTGAAACTTTTTGACCACTCCGGGGATGCGACAAAATTTTGAGATTTCTTGACCACTCCGGCGCCGCGAGAAAATTTGGAGATTTTTTTATCACCCTGGCCCTGCGACAAAATTTTGAGATTTTTTTACTACCCCGGTCTTGTCAAAAAATATTGAGGCTTTTTGACCACTCCGCACGATGCGACAAAATTTTGAGATTTTTTGACCACCTCCGGCCCTGCGACAAAATTTTGAGATTTTTTGACCACCCCGGAATTAAACGAAATTTTGAGATTTTTTGACTACCGCGGCCTTGTCAAAAATATTGAGTCTTTTTGACCACTCCGGCATGCGACAAAATTTTGAGATTTTTTGTCCACCCCGGCCTTGTGAAAAAATATTGAGACTTTTTGACCACTCCGGCGATGTGACAAAATTTTGAGATTTTTTGACCACTCCGGCGCTGCGAGAAAATTTGGTGATTTTTTGATAACCCTGGCGCTGCGACAAAATTTTGAGATTTTTTGACCACCCCGGCCCTGCAACAAAATTTTGAGATTTTTTGACAACCCCGGCCTTGTCAAAAAATATTGAAACTTTTTGACCACTCCGGCGATGCGACAAAAATTTTGAGATTTCTTGACCACTCCGCCGCCGCGAGAAAATTTGGAGATTTTTTGATCACCCCTGGCCCTGCGACAAAAATTTTGAGATTTTTTTACTACCGCGGGCCTTTGTCAAAAAATATTGAGGCTTTTTGACCACTCCGCCGATGCGACAAAATTTTGAGATTTTTTGACCACTCCGGCCCTGCGACAAAATTTTGAGATTTTTTTGACCACCCCGGACTTAAACGAAATTTTGAGATTCTTTTGACTACCCCGGGCTTGTCAAAAATATTGAGTCTTTTTGACCACTCCGGCATGCGACAAAATTTTGAGATTTTTTGACCACCCCGGCCATGTGAAAAAAATATTGAGACTTTTTGACCACTCGGCGATGTGACAAAATTTTATGAGATTTTTTGACCACTCCGGCGCTGCGAGAAAATTTGGTGATTTTTTGATAACCCTGGCGCTGCGACAAAATTTTGAGATTTTTTGACCACCCCGGCCCTGCAACAAAATTTTGAGATTTTTTGACAACCCCGGCCTTGTCAAAAAATATTGAAACTTTTTGACCACTCTGGCGATGCGACAAAAATTTTGAGATTTCTTGACCACTCCGCCGCCGCGAGAAAATTTGGAGATTTTTTCATCACCCTGGCCCTGCGACAAAATTTTGAGATTTTTTTTACTACCGCGGCCTTGTCAAAAAATATTGAGGCTTTTTGACCACTCCGCCGATGCGACAAAATTTTGAGATTTTTTGACCACTCCGGCCCTGCGACAAAATTTTGAGATTTTTTGACCACCCCGGACTTAAACGAAATTTTGAGATCTTTTGCCTACCCCGGCCTGGTCAAAAATATTGAGACTTTTTGACCACTCCGGCATGCGACAAAATTTGGAGATTTTTTGAGCACCCCGGCCTTGTGAAAAAAATATTGAGACTTTTTGACCACTCCGGCGATGTGACAAAATTTTGAGATTTTTTGACCACTACGGCGCTGCAACAAAATTTGGAGATTTTTTGACCACTCCGGCCCTGCGACAAAATTTTGACATTTTTTGACCACCCCGCACTTAAACGAAATTTTTAGATTTTTTGAGCATCCCGGCCCTGCAACAAAATTTTGATATTTTTTGACTACCCCGGCCTTGTCAAAAAATATAGAGACTTTTTGACCACTCCGGCGATGCGACAAAATTTTGAGATTTTTTGACCACTCCGGCGCAGCGAGAAAATTTGGAGATTTTTTGATCACCCTGGCACTGCGACAAAATTTGGAGATTTTTTGATCACCCTGGCCCAGCGACAAAACTTGCAGATTTTTTGATCACCCTGGCGCTGCGAGAAAATTTTGAGATTTTTTGACCACTCCGTCGCTGCGGCAAAATTTGGAGATTTTTTGATCACCCCGGCCCAGAGACAAAATTTGGAGATTTTTTGACCACCCCGGCCCTGCAACAAAATTTTGAGTTTTTTGAGCCTCCCGGTCCTGCCACAAAATTTTGAGATTTTTTGACTACCCCGGCCTTGTCAAAAAATATTGAGACTTTTTGACCACTCCGGCGATGCGACAAAATTTTGAGATTTTTTGACCACTCCGGCGCTGCGAGAAAATTTGGAGATTTTTTGATCACCCTGGCACTGCGACAAAACTTGGAGATTTTTTGATCACCCTGGCGCTGCGACAAAATTTTGAGATTTTTTGACCACTCCGGCCTTGTCAAAAAATATTGAAACTTTTTGACCACTCCGGCGATGCGACAAAATTTTGAGATTTTTTGACCACTACGGCGCTGCGAGTAAATTTGGAGATTTTTTGATCACCCTGGCACTGCGACAAAACTTGGAGATTTTTTGATCACCCTGGCGCTGTAAAATTTTGAGATTTTTTGACCACTCCGGCGCTGCCAGAAAATTTGCAGATTTTTTGACTACCCCGGCCTTGTCAAAAAATATTGAGACTTTTTGACCACTCCGATCCGGCGATGCGACGAAATTTTGAGATTTTTTAACCACTCCGGCCTTGTGAAAAAATATTGAGACTTTTTGACCACTCCGGCGATGTGACAAAATATTGAGATTTTTTGACCACTCCGGCGCTGCGAGAAAATTTGGTGATTTTTTGATCACCCTGGCGCTGCGACAAAATTTTGAGATTTTTTGACCACCCCGGACTTAAACGAAATTTTTAGATTTTTTGAGCATCCCGGCCCTGCAACAAAATTTTGAGATTTTTTGACTACCCCAGCCTTCTCAAAAAATATTGAGGCTTTTTGACCACTCCGGCGCTGCGAGAAAATTTGGAGATTTTTTGATCACCCTGGCGCTGCGACAAAATTTGGAGATTTTTTGATCACCCCGGCCCAGAGACAAAATTTTGAAATTTTTTGACCACCCCGGCCTTGTCAAAAAATATTGAGACTTTTTGACTACTCCGGCGATGCGACAAAATTTTGTGATTTTTTGACCACCCCGGACTTAAACGAAATTTTTAGATTTTTTGAGCATCCCGGCCCTGCAACAAAATTTTGAGATTTTTTGACTACCCAGCCTTCTCAAAAAATATTGAGGCTTTTTGACCACTCCGGCGCTGCGGCAAAATTTGGAGATTTTTTGATCACCCCGGCCCAGAGACAAAATTTGGAGATTTTTTGACCACCCCGGCCCTGCAACAAAATTTTGAGTTTTTTGAGCCTCCCGGTCCTGCCACAAAATTTTGAGATTTTTTGACTACCCCGGCCTTGTCAAAAAATATTGAGACTTTTTGACCACTCCGGCGATGCGACAAAATTTTGAGATTTTTTGACCACTCCGGCGCTGCGAGAAAATTTGGAGATTTTTTAATCACCCTGGCACTGCGACAAAACTTGGAGATTTTTTGATCACCCTGGCGCTGCGACAAAATTTTGAGATTTTTTGACCACTCCGGCCTTGTCAAAAAATATTGAGACTTTTTGACCACTCCGGCGATGCGACAAAATTTTGAGATTTTTTGACCACTCCGGCGCTGCGAGTAAATTTGGAGATTTTTTGATCACCCTGGCACTGCGACAAAACTTGGAGATTTTTTGATCACCCTGGCGCTGCGACAAAATTTTGAGATTTTTTGACCACTCCGGCGCTGCCAGAAAATTTGCAGATTTTTTGACTACCCCGGCCTTGTCAAAAAATATTGAGACTTTTTGACCACTCCGATCCGGCGATGCGACGAAATTTTGAGATTTTTTAACCACTCCGGCCTTGTGAAAAAATATTGAGACTTTTTGACCACTCCGGCGATGTGACAAAATTTTGAGATTTTTTGACCACTCCGGCGCTGCGAGAAAATTTGGTGATTTTTTGATCACCCTGGCGCTGCGACAAAATTTTGAGATTTTTTGACCACCCCGGAGTTAAACGAAATTTTTGATTTTTTGAGCATCCCGGCCCTGCAACAAAATTTTGAGATTTTTTGACTACCCCAGCCTTCTCAAAAAATATTGAGGCTTTTTGACCACTCCGGCGCTGCGAGAAAATTTGGAGATTTTTTGATCACCCTGGCACTGCGACAAAATTTGGAGATTTTTTCATCACCCCGGCCCAGAGACAAAATTTTGAAATTTTTTGACCACCCCGGCCTTGTCAAAAAATATTGAGACTTTTTGACTACTCCGGCGATGCGACAAAATTTTGTGATTTTTTGACCACCCCGGACTTAAACGAAATTTTTAGATTTTTTGAGCATCCCGGCCCTGCAACAAAATTTTGAGATTTTTTGACTACCCAGCCTTCTCAAAAAATATTGAGGCTTTTTGACCACTCCGGCGCTGCGAGAAAATTTGGAGATTTTTTGATCACCCTGGCACTGCGACAAAATTTGGAGATTTTTTTATCACCCTGGCCCAGCGACAAAATTTGGAGATTTTTTGTTCACCCTGGCGCTGCGACAAAATTTTAAGATTTTTTGACCACCCCGGCCCTGCAACAAAATTTTGAGATTTTTTGACAACCCCGGCCTTGTCAAAAAATATTGAAACTTTTTGACCACTCCGGCGATGCGACAAAATTTTGAGATTTCTTGACCACTCCGGCGCCGCGAGAAAATTTGGAGATTTTTTGATCACCCTGGCCCTGCGACAAAATTTTGAGATTTTTTTACTACCCCGGCCTTGTCAAAAAATATTGAGGCTTTTTGACCACTCCGCCGATGCGACAAAATTTTGAGATTTTTTGACCACTCCGGCCCTGCGACAAAATTTTGAGATTTTTTGACCACCCCGGACTTAAACGAAATTTTGAGATTTTTTGACTACCGCGGCCTTGTCAAAAATATTGAGTCTTTTTGACCACTCCGGCATGCGACAAAATTTTGAGATTTTTTGTCCACCCCGGCCTTGTGAAAAAATATTGAGACTTTTTGACCACTCCGGCGATGTGACAAAATTTTGAGATTTTTTGACCACTCCGGCGCTGCGAGAAAATTTGGTGATTTTTTGATAACCCTGGCGCTGCGACAAAATTTTGAGATTTTTTGACCACCCCGGCCCTGCAACAAAATTTTGAGATTTTTTGACAACCCCGGCCTTGTCAAAAAATATTGAAACTTTTTGACCACTCCGGCGATGCGACAAAATTTTGAGATTTCTTGACCACTCCGCCGCCGCGAGAAAATTTGGAGATTTTTTGATCACCCTGGCCCTGCGACAAAATTTTGAGATTTTTTTACTACCGCGGCCTTGTCAAAAAATATTGAGGCTTTTTGACCACTCCGCCGATGCGACAAAATTTTGAGATTTTTTGACCACTCCGGCCCTGCGACAAAATTTTGAGATTTTTTGACCACCCCGGACTTAAACGAAATTTTGAGATCTTTTGACTACCCCGGCCTTGTCAAAAATATTGAGTCTTTTTGACCACTCCGGCATGCGACAAAATTTTGAGATTTTTTGACCACCCCGGCCTTGTGAAAAAATATTGAGACTTTTTGACCACTCGGCGATGTGACAAAATTTTGAGATTTTTTGACCACTCCGGCGCTGCGAGAAAATTTGGTGATTTTTTGATAACCCTGGCGCTGCGACAAAATTTTGAGATTTTTTGACCACCCCGGCCCTGCAACAAAATTTTGAGATTTTTTGACAACCCCGGCCTTGTCAAAAAATATTGAAACTTTTTGACCACTCTGGCGATGCGACAAAATTTTGAGATTTCTTGACCACTCCGCCGCCGCGAGAAAATTTGGAGATTTTTTCATCACCCTGGCCCTGCGACAAAATTTTGAGATTTTTTTACTACCGCGGCCTTGTCAAAAAATATTGAGGCTTTTTGACCACTCCGCCGATGCGACAAAATTTTGAGATTTTTTGACCACTCCGGCCCTGCGACAAAATTTTGAGATTTTTTGACCACCCCGGACTTAAACGAAATTTTGAGATCTTTTGCCTACCCCGGCCTGGTCAAAAATATTGAGACTTTTTGACCACTCCGGCATGCGACAAAATTTTGAGATTTTTTGACCACCCCGGCCTTGTGAAAAAATATTGAGACTTTTTGACCACTCCGGCGATGTGACAAAATTTTGAGATTTTTTGACCACTACGGCGCTGCAACAAAATTTGGAGATTTTTTGACCACTCCGGCCCTGCGACAAAATTTTGACATTTTTTGACCACCCCGCACTTAAACGAAATTTTTAGATTTTTTGAGCATCCCGGCCCTGCAACAAAATTTTGATATTTTTTGACTACCCCGGCCTTGTCAAAAAATATAGAGACTTTTTGACCACTCCGGCGATGCGACAAAATTTTGAGATTTTTTGACCACTCCGGCGCAGCGAGAAAATTTGGAGATTTTTTGATCACCCTGGCACTGCGACAAAATTTGGAGATTTTTTGATCACCCTGGCCCAGCGACAAAACTTGCAGATTTTTTGATCACCCTGGCGCTGCGAGAAAATTTTGAGATTTTTTTGACCACTCCGTCGCTGCGGCAAAATTTGGAGATTTTTTGATCACCCCGGCCCAGAGACAAAATTTGGAGATTTTTTGACCACCCCGGCCCTGCAACAAAATTTTGAGTTTTTTGAGCCTCCCGGTCCTGCCACAAAATTTTGAGATTTTTTGACTACCCCGGCCTTGTCAAAAAATATTGAGACTTTTTGACCACTCCGGCGATGCGACAAAATTTTGAGATTTTTTGACCACTCCGGCGCTGCGAGAAAATTTGGAGATTTTTTGATCACCCTGGCACTGCGACAAAACTTGGAGATTTTTTGATCACCCTGGCGCTGCGACAAAATTTTGAGATTTTTTGACCACTCCGGCCTTGTCAAAAAATATTGAGACTTTTTGACCACTCCGGCGATGCGACAAAATTTTGAGATTTTTTGACCACTCCGGCGCTGCGAGTAAATTTGGAGATTTTTTGATCACCCTGGCACTGCGACAAAACTTGGAGATTTTTTGATCACCCTGGCGCTGCGACAAAATTTTGAGATTTTTTGACCACTCCGGCGCTGCCAGAAAATTTGCAGATTTTTTGACTACCCCGGCCTTGTCAAAAAATATTGAGACTTTTTGACCACTCCGATCCGGCGATGCGACGAAATTTTGAGATTTTTTAACCACTCCGGCCCTGCGACAAAATTCTGAGATTTCTTGACCATCCCGGACTTAAACGAAATTTTTAGATTTTTTGAGCATCCCGGCCCTGCAACAAAATATTGAGACTTTTTGACCACTCTGGCGATGCGACAAAATTTTGAGATTCTTTGACCACTCCGACGCTGCGACAAAATTTTGAGATTTTTTGACCACCCCGGCCCTGCGACAAAATTTTTGGATTTTTTGATCACCCTGGCGCTGCGACAAAATTTTGAGATTTTTTGACCACTCCGGCGCTGCGAGAAAATTTGGAGATTTTTTGATCACCCTGGCGCTGCGACAAAATTTTGAGATTTTTTGACCACTCCGTCGCTGCGACAAAATTTGGAGATTTTTTGACCACCCCGGCCCTGCAACAAAATTTTGAGATTTTTTGAGCATGCCGGTCCTGCCACAAAATTTTGAGATTTTTTGACTACCCCGGCCTTGTCAAAAAATATTGAGACTTTTTGACCACTCCGATCCGGCGATACGACGAAATTTTGAGATTTTTTAACCACTCCGGCCCTGCAACAAAATTCTGAGATTTTTTGACCACCCCGGACTTAAACGAAATTTTTAGATTTTTTGAGCATCCGGCCCTGCAACAAAATTTTGAGATTTTTTGACTACCCCGGCCTTGTCAAAAAATATTGAGACTTTTTGACCACTCCGGCGATGCGACAAAATTTTGAGATTTTTTGATCACCCTGGCACTGCGACAAAATTTGGAGATTTTTTCATCACCCCGGCCCAGAGACAAAATTTTGAGATTTTTTGACCACCCCGGCCTTGTCAAAAAATATTGAGACTTTTTGACTACTCCGGCGATGCGACAAAATTTTGTGATTTTTTGACCACCCCCGACTTAAACGAAATTTTTAGATTTTTTGAGCATCCCGGCCCTGCAACAAAATTTTGAGATTTTTTGACTACCCAGCCTTCTCAAAAAATATTGAGGCTTTTTGACCACTCCGGCGCTGCGAGAAAATTTGGAGATTTTTTGATCACCCTGGCACTGCGACAAAATTTTGAGATTTTTTGAGCACTCCGGCGCTGCAACAAAATTTGGAGATTTTTTGATCACTCCGGACTTAAACGAAATTTTTAGATTTTTTGTTCATCCCGGCCCTGCAACAAAATTTTGAGGTTTTTTGACTACCCCGGCCTTGCCAAAAAATATTCAGACTTTTTAACCACTCCGGCGACGGGACAAAATTTTGAGATTTTTTGACCACTCCGGCGCTGCGACAAAATTTGGGGATTTTTTGACCACCCCGGACCTGCAACAAAATTTTGAGATTTTTTGACCACCCCGGCCCTGTCAAAAAATATTGAGACTTTTTGACCACTCCGGCCATGCGACAAAATTTTGAGATTGGTTGAGCAACCCGGCCCTGTCAAAAAATATTGAGACTTTTCTACCACTCCGCCGCTGCGACAAAATTTGGAGACTTTTTGATCACCCTGGCCCTGTCAAAAAATATTGAGACTTTTTGACCACTCCAGCGATGCGATAAAATTTTGAGATTTTTTGACCACCCCGGTCCTGCGAGAAAATTTTGAGATTTTTGACCGCCACGGCCCTGCTACAAAGTTTTTAGTTTTTTTGACCACTCCGGCCCAGCGACAAAATCGGAGATTTTTGATCACCTGGCCCTGCGACAAAATTTTGAGATTTTTTGACCACCCCGGCCTTGTCAAAAAATATTGAGACTTTTTGACCACTCCGGCGATGCGACAAAATTTTGAGATTGTTTGAGCACCCCGGCCCTGTCAAAAAATATTGAGACTTTTTGACCACTCCAGCGATTCGACAAAATTTTGAGGTTTTTTGACCACCCCGGTCCTGCGAGAAAATTTTGAGATTTTTGACCGCCACGGCCCTGCTACAAAGTTTTTAGATTTTTTGACCACTCCGGCCCAGCGACAAAATCGGAGATTTTTGATCACCTGGCCCTGCGACAAAATTTTGAGATTTTTTGACCACTCCGGCGCTGCGAGAAAATTTGGAGATTTTTTGATCACCCTGGCACTGCGACAAAACTTGGAGATTTTTTGATCACCCTGGCGCTGCGACAAAATTTTGAGATTTTTTGACCACTCCGGCGCTGCGAGAAAATTTGCAGATTTTTTGATCACCCTGGCCAAGCGACAAAACTTGGAGATTTTTTGATCACGCTGGCGCTGCGACAAAATTTTGAGATTTTTTGACCACTCAGGCGCTGCGAAAAAATTTGGAGATTTTTTGATCACCCTGGCGCTGCGACAAAATTTTGAGATTTTTTGACCACTCCGGCGCTGCGACAAAATTTGGAGATTTTTTGATCACCCCGGCCCAGAGACAAAATTTGGAGATTTTTTGACTACCCCGGCCTAACAACAAAATTTTTAGATTTTTTGACTACCCCGGCCTTGTCAAAAAATATTGAGACTTTTTGACCACTCCGATCCGGCGATGCGACGAAATTTTGATATTTTTTAACCACTCCGGCCCTGCGACAAAATTCTGAGATTTCTTGAGCATCCCGGACTTAAACGAAATTTTTAGATTTTTTGAGCATCCCGGCCCTGCAACAAAATTTTGAGATTTTTTGACTACCCCGGCCTTGTCAAAAAATATTGAGACTTTTTGACCACTCCGGCCCTGCGACAAAATTCTGAGATTTCTTGACCATCCCGGACTTAAACGAAATTTTTAGATTTTTTGAGCATCCCGGCCCTGCAACAAAATTTTGAGATTTTTTGACTACCCCGGCCTTGTCAAAAAATATTGAGACTTTTTGACCACTCTGGCGATGCGACAAAATTTTGAGATTCTTTGACCACTCCGGCGCTGCGACAAAATTTTTAGATTTTTTGAGCATCCCGGCCCTGCAACAAAATTTTGAGATTTTTTGACCACTCCGGCCTTGTCAAAAAATATTGAGACTTTTTGACCACTCTGGCGATGCGACAAAATTTTGAGATTCTTTGACCACTCCGGCGCTGCGACAAAATTTTGAGATTTTTTGACCACCCCGGCCCTGCGACAAAATTTTTGGATTTTTTGATCACCCTGGCGCTGCGACAAAATTTTGAGATTTTTTGACCACTCCGGCGCTGCGAGAAAATTTGGAGATTTTTTGATCACCCTGGCGCTGCGACAAAATTTTGAGATTTTTTGACCACTCCGTCGCTGCGACAAAATTTGGAGATTTTTTGACCACCCCGGCCCTGCAACAAAATTTTGAGATTTTTTGAGCATCCCGGTCCTGCCACAAAATTTTGAGATTTTTTGACTACCCCGGCCTTGTCAAAAAATATTGAGACTTTTTGACCACTCCGGCGATGCGACAAAATTTTGAGATTTTTTGATCACCCTGGCACTGCGACAAAATTTGGAGATTTTTTCATCACCCCGGCCCAGAGACAAAATTTTGAGATTTTTTGACCACCCCGGCCTTGTCAAAAAATATTGAGACTTTTTGACTACTCCGGCGATGCGACAAAATTTTGTGATTTTTTGACCACCCCGGACTTAAACGAAATTTTTAGATTTTTTGAGCATCCCGGCCCTGCAACAAAATTTTGAGATTTTTTGACTACCCAGCCTTCTCAAAAAATATTGAGGCTTTTTGACCACTCCGGCGCTGCGAGAAAATTTGGAGATTTTTTGAGCACTCCGGCGCTGCAACAAAATTTGGAGATTTTTTGATCACCCCGGCCTTGTCAAAAAATATTGAGACTTTTTGACCACTCCGGCGATGCGACAAAATTTTGAGATTTTTTGACCACTCCGGCGCTGCGAGAAAATTTGGAGATTTTTTGATCACCCTGGCACTGCGACAAAACTTGGAGATTTTTTGATCACCCTGGCGCTGCGACAAAATTTTGAGATTTTTTGACCACTCCGGCCTTGTCAAAAAATATTGAGACTTTTTGACCACTCCGGCGATGCGACAAAATTTTGAGATTTTTTGACCACTCCGGCGCTGCGAGAAAATTTGGAGATTTTTTGATCACCCTGGCACTGCGACAAAACTTGGAGATTTTTTGATCACCCTGGCGCTGCGACAAAATTTTGAGATTTTTTGACCACTCCGGCGCTGCGAGAAAATTTGCAGATTTTTTCATCACCCTGGCCAAGCGACAAAACTTGGAGATTTTTTGATCACCCTGGCGCTGCGACAAAATTTGGAGATTTTTTGACCACTCAGGCGCTGCGAGAAAATTTGGAGATTTTTTGATCACCCTGGCGCTGCGACAAAATTTTGAGATTTTTTGACCACTCCGGCGCTGCGACAAAATTTGGAGATTTTTTGATCACCCCGGCCCAGAGACAAAATTCTGAGATTTCTTGACCATCCCGGACTTAAACGAAATTTTTAGATTTTTTGAGCATCCCGGCCCTGCAACAAAATTTTGAGATTTTTTGACTACCCCGGCCTTGTCAAAAAATATTGAGACTTTTTGACCACTCTGGCGATGCGACAAAATTTTGAGATTCTTTGACCACTCCGGCGCTGCGAGAAAATTTGGAGATTTTTTGATCACCCTGGCGCTGCGACAAAATTTTGAGATTTTTTGACCACCCCGGCCCTGCGACAAAATTTTTGGATTTTTTGATCACCCTGGCGCTGCGACAAAATTTTGAGGTTTTTTGACTACCCCGGCCTTGCCAAAAAATATTCAGACTTTTTAACCACTCCGGCGACGGGACAAAATTTTGAGATTTTTTGACCACTCCGGCCTTGTCAAAAAATATTGAGACTTTTTGACCACTCCGGCGATGCGACAAAATTTTGAGATTTTTTGACTACTCCGGCGCTGCGAGAAAATTTGGAGATTTTTTGATCACCCTGGCACTGCGACAAAACTTGGAGATTTTTTGATCACCCTGGCGCTGCGACAAAATTTTGAGATTTTTTGACCACTCCGGCGCTGCGAGAAAATTTGCAGATTTTTTCATCACCCTGGCCAAGCGACAAAACTTGGAGATTTTTTGATCACCCTGGCGCTGCGACAAAATTTTGAGATTTTTTGACCACTCAGGCGCTGCGAGAAAATTTGGAGACTTTTTGATCACCCTGGCGCTGCGACAAAATTTTGAGATTTTTTGACCACTCCGGCGCTGCGACAAAATTTGGAGATTTTTTGATCACCCCGGCCCAGAGACAAAATTCTGAGATTTCTTGACCATCCCGGACTTAAACGAAATTTTTAGATTTTTTGAGCATCCCGGCCCTGCAACAAAATTTTGAGATTTTTTGACTACCCCGGCCTTGTCAAAAAATATTGAGACTTTTTGACCACTCTGGCGATGCGACAAAATTTTGAGATTCTTTGACCACTCCGGCGCTGCGAGAAAATTTGGAGATTTTTTGATCACCCTGGCGCTGCGACAAAATTTTGAGATTTTTTGACCACCCCGGCCCTGCGACAAAATTTTTGGATTTTTTGATCACCCTGGCGCTGCGACAAAATTTTGAGGTTTTTTGACTACCCCGGCCTTGCCAAAAAATACTCAGACTTTTTAACCACTCCGGCGACGGGACAAAATTTTGAGATTGGTTGAGCAACCCGGCCCTGTCAAAAAATATTGAGACTTTTCTACCACTCCGCCGCTGCGACAAAATTTGGAGACTTTTTGATCACCCTGGCCCTGTCAAAAAATATTGAGACTTTTTGACCACTCCAGCGATGCGACAAAATTTTGAGATTTTTTGACCACCCCGATCCTGCGAGAAAATTTTGAGATTTTTGACCGCCACGGCCCTGCTACAAAGTTTTTAGATTTTTTGACCACTCCGGCCCAGCGACAAAATCGGAGATTTTTGATCACCTGGCCCTGCGACAAAATTTTGAGATTTTTTGACCACCCCGGCCTTGTCAAAAAATATTGAGACTTTTTGACCACTCCGGCGATGCGACAAAATTTTGAGATTGTTTGAGCACCCCGGCCCTGTCAAAAAATATTGAGACTTTTTGACCACTCCAGCGATGCGACAAAATTTTGAGGTTTTTTGACCACTCCGGCCTTGTCAAAAAATATTGAGACTTTTTGACTACTCCGGCGATGCGACAAAATTTTGAGATTTTTTGACCACTCAGGCGCTGCGAGAAAATTTGAAGATTTTTTGATCACCCTGGCGCTGCGACAAAATTTTGAGATTTTTTGACCACTCCGGCGCTGCGACAAAATTTGGACATTTTTTGATCACCCCGGCCCAGAGACAAAATTCTGAGATTTCTTGACCATCCCGGACTTAAACGAAATTTTTAGATTTTTTGAGCATCCCGGCCCTGCAACAAAATTTTGAGATTTTTTGACTACCCCGGCCTTGTCAAAAAATATTGAGACTTTTTGACCACTCTGGCGATGCGACAAAATTTTGAGATTCTTTGACCACTCCGGCGCAGCGAGAAAATTTGGAGATTTTTTGATCACCCTGGCGCTGCGACAAAATTTTGAGATTTTTTTACCACCCCGGCCCTGCGACAAAATTTTTGGATTTTTTGATCACCCTGGCGCTGCGACAAAATTTTGAGATTTTTTGACCACTCCGTCGCTGCGACAAAATTTGGAGATTTTTTGACCACCCCGGCCCTGCAACAAAATTTTGAGATTTTTTGAGCATCCCGGTCCTGCCACAAAATTTTGAGATTTTTTGACTACCCCGGCCTTGTCAAAAAATATTGAGACTTTTTGACCACTCCGATCCGGCGATGCGACGAAATTTTTAGATTTTTTAACCACTCCGGCCCTGCAACAAAATTCTGAGATTTTTTGACCACCCCGGACTTAAACGAAATTTTTAGATTTTTTGAGCATCCGGCCCTGCAACAAAATTTTGAGATTTTTTGACTACCCCGGCCTTGTCAAAAAATATTGAGACTTTTTGACCACTCCGGCGATGCGACAAAATTTTGAGATTTTTTGACCACTCCGTCGCTGCGACAAAATTTGGAGATTTTTTGACCACCCCGGCCCTGCAACAAAATTTTGAGATTTTTTGAGCATCCCGGTCCTGCCACAAAATTTTGAGATTTTTTGACTACCCCGGCCTTGTCAAAAAATATTGAGACTTTTTGACCACTCCGATCCGGCGATGCGACGAAATTTTTAGATTTTTTAACCACTCCGGCCCTGCAACAAAATTCTGAGATTTTTTGACCACCCCGGACTTAAACGAAATTTTTAGATTTTTTTGAGCATCCGGCCCTGCAACAAAATTTTGAGATTTTTTGACTACCCCGGCCTTGTCAAAAAATATTGAGACTTTTTGACCACTCCGGCGATGCGACAAAATTTTGAGATTTTTTGATCACCCTGGCACTGCGACAAAATTTGGAGATTTTTTCATCACCCCGGCCCAGAGACAAAATTTTGAGATTTTTTGACCACCCCGGCCTTGTCAAAAAATATTGAGACTTTTTGACTACTCCGGCGATGCGACAAAATTTTGTGATTTTTTGACCACCCCGGACTTAAACGAAATTTTTAGATTTTTTGAGCATCCCGGCCCTGCAACAAAATTTTGAGATTTTTTGACTACCCAGCCTTCTCAAAAAAATATTGAGGCTTTTTGACCACTCCCGGCGCTGCGAGAAAATTTGGAGATTTTTTGATCACCCTGGCACTGCGACAAAATTTTGAGATTTTTTGAGCACTCCGGCGCTTGCAACAAAATTTGGAGATTTTTGGATCACCCCGGACTTAAACGAAATTTTTAGATTTTTTGTTCATCCCGGCCCTGCAACAAAATTTTGAGGTTTTTTGACTACCCCGGCCTTGTCAAAAAATATTGAGACTTTTTAACCACTCCGGCGACGGGACAAAATTTTGAGATTTTTTGACCACTCCGGCGCTGCGACAAAATTTGGAGATTTTTTGACCACCCCGGACCTGCAACAAAATTTTGAGATTTTTTGACCACCCCGGCCCTGTCAAAAAATATTGAGACTTTTTGACCACTCCGGCGATGCGACAAAATTTTGAGATTGGTTGAGCAACCCGGCCCTGTCAAAAAATATTGAGACTTTTCTACCACTCCGCCGCTGCCACAAAATTTGGACACTTTTTGATCACCCTGGCACTGCGACAAAATTTGGAGATTTTTTGATCACCCTGGCCCTGCGACAAAATTTTGAGATTTTTTTATCACCCTGGCGCTGCGACAAAATTTTGAGATTTTTTGACCACCCCGGCCCTGTCAAAAAATATTGAGACTTTTTGACCACTCCGGCGATGCGACAAAATTTTGAGATTGTTTGAGCAACCCGGCCCTGTCAAAAAATATTGAGACTTTTCTACCACTCCGCCGCTGCGACAAAATTTGGAGACTTTTTGACCACCCCGGTCCTGCGACAAAATTTTGAGATTTTTTGACTACCCCGGCCTTGTCAAAAAATATTGAGACTTTTTGACCACTCTGGCGATGCGACAAAATTTTGAGATTCTTTGACCACTCCGGCGCAGCGAGAAAATTTGGAGATTTTTTGATCACCCTCGCGCTGCGACAAAATTTTGAGATTTTTTTACCACCCCGGCCCTGCGACAAAATTTTTGGATTTTTTGATCACCCTGGCGCTGCGACAAAATTTTGAGATTTTTTGACCACTCCGTCGCTGCGACAAAATTTGGAGATTTTTTGACCACCCCGGCCCTGCAACAAAATTTTGAGATTTTTTGAGCATCCCGGTCCTGCCACAAAATTTTGAGATTTTTTGACTACCCCGGCCTTGTCAAAAAATATTGAGACTTTTTGACCACTCCGATCCGGCGATGCGACGAAATTTTTAGATTTTTTAACCACTCCGGCCCTGCAACAAAATTCTGAGATTTTTTGACCACCCCGGACTTAAACGAAATTTTTAGATTTTTTGAGCATCCGGCCCTGCAACAAAATTTTGAGATTTTTTGACTACCCCGGCCTTGTCAAAAAATATTGAGACTTTTTGACCACTCCGGCGATGCGACAAAATTTTGAGATTTTTTGATCACCCTGGCACTGCGACAAAATTTGGAGATTTTTTTCATCACCCCGGCCCAGAGACAAAATTTTGAGATTTTTTGACCACCCCGGCCTTGTCAAAAAATATTGAGACTTTTTGACTACTCCGGCGATGCGACAAAAATTTTGTGATTTTTTGACCACCCCGGACTTAAACGAAATTTTTAGATTTTTTGAGCATCCCGGCCCTGCAACAAAATTTTGAGATTTTTTGACTACCCAGCCTTCTCAAAAAATATTGAGGCTTTTTGACCACTCCGGCGCTGCGAGAAAATTTGGAGATTTTTTGATCACCCTGGCACTGCGACAAAATTTTGAGATTTTTTGAGCACTCCGGCGCTGCAACAAAATTTGGAGATTTTTGGATCACCCCGGACTTAAACGAAATTTTTAGATTTTTTGTTCATCCCGGCCCTGCAACAAAATTTTGAGGTTTTTTGACTACCCCGGCCTTGTCAAAAAATATTGAGACTTTTTAACCACTCCGGCGACGGGACAAAATTTTGAGATTTTTTGACCACTCCGGCGCTGCGACAAAATTTGGAGATTTTTTGACCACCCCGGACCTGCAACAAAATTTTGAGATTTTTTGACCACCCCGGCCCTGTCAAAAAATATTGAGGACTTTTTGACCACTCCGGCGATGCGACAACATTTTGAGATTGGTTGAGCAACCCGGCCCTGTCAAAAAATATTGAGACTTTTCTACCACTCCGCCGCTGCCACAAAATTTGGACACTTTTTGATCACCCTGGCACTGCGACAAAATTTGGAGATTTTTTTATCACCCTGGCCCTGCGACAAAATTTTGAGATTTTTTTATCACCCTGGCGCTTGCGACAAAATTTTGAGATTTTTTGACCACCCCGGCCCTGTCAAAAAATATTGAGACTTTTTGACCACTCCGGCGATGCGACAAAATTTTGAGATTGTTTGAGCAACCCGGCCCTGTCAAAAAATATTGAGACTTTTCTACCACTCCGCCGCTGCGACAAAATTTGGAGACTTTTTGACCACCCCGGTCCTGCGACAAAATTTTGAGATTTTTGACCGCCACGGCCCTGCTACAAAGTTTTTAGATTTTTTGACCACTCCGGCCCACCGACAAAATCGGAGATTTTTGATCACCTGGCCCTGCGACAAAATTTTGAGATTTTTTGATCACCCTGGCCCAGCGACAAAACTTGGAGATTTTTTGATCACCCTGGCGCTGCGACAAAATTTTGAGATTTTTTGACCACTCCGGCGCTGCGAGAAAATTTGGAGATTTTTTGATCACCCTGGCCCAGCGAGAAAACTTGGAGATTTTTTGTTCACCCTGGCGCTGCGACAAAATTTTGAGATTTTTTGACCACTCCGGCGCTGCGAGAAAATTTGGAGATTTTTTGATCACCCCGGCCCAGAGACAAATTTGGAGATTTTATGACTACCCCGGCCCTGCAACAAAACTTTGAGATTTTTTGAGCATCCCGGCCCTGCAACAAAATTTTGAGATTTTTTGACTACCCCAGCCTTGTCAAAAAATATTGAGACTTTTTGACCACTCTGGCGATGCGACAAAATTTTGAGATTCTTTGACCACTCCGGCGCTGCGACAAAATTTTGAGATTTTTTGACCACCCCGGCCCTGCGACAAAATTTTTGGATTTTTTGATCACCCTGGCGCTGCGACAAAATTTTGAGATTTTTTGACCACTCCGGCGCTGCGAGAAAATTTGGAGATTTTTTGATCACCCTGGCGCTGCGACAAAATTTTGAGATTTTTTGACCACTCCGTCGCTGCGACAAAATTTGGAGATTTTTTGACCACCCCCGGCCCTGCAACAAAATTTTGAGATTTTTTGAGCATCCCGGTCCTGCCTACAAAATTTTGAGATTTTTTGACTACCCCGGCCTTGTCAAAAAATATTGAGACTTTTTGACCACTCCGGCGATGCGACAAAATTTTGAGATTTTTTGATCACCCTGGCACTGCGACAAAATTTGGAGATTTTTTCATCACCCCGGCCCAGAGACAAAATTTTGAGATTTTTTGACCACCCCGGCCTTGTCAAAAAATATTGAGACTTTTTGACTACTCCGGCGATGCGACAAAATTTTGTGATTTTTTGACCACCCCGGACTTAAACGAAATTTTTTGATTTTTTGAGCATCCGGCCCTGCAACAAAATTTTGAGATTTTTTGACTACCCGGCCTTGTCAAAAAATATTGAGACTTTTTGACCACTCCGGCGATGCGACAAAATTTTGAGATTTTTTGACCACTCCGGCGCTGCGAGAAAATTTGGAGATTTTTTGATCACCCTGGCACTGCGACAAAACTTGGAGATTTTTTGATCACCCTGGCGCTGCGACAAAATTTTGAGATTTTTTGACCACTCCGGCCTTGTCAAAAAATATTGAGACTTTTTGACCACTCCGGCGATGCGACAAAATTTTGAGATTTTTTGACTACTCCGGCGCTAAGAGAAAATTTGGAGATTTTTTGATCACCCTGGCACTGCGACAAAACTTGGAGATTTTTTGATCACCCTGGCGCTGCGACAAAATTTTGAGATTTTTTGACCACTCCGGCGCTGCGAGAAAATTTGCAGATTTTTTCATCACCCTGGCCAAGCGACAAAACTTGGAGATTTTTTGATCACCCTGGCGCTGCGACAAAATTTTGAGATTTTTTGACCACTCAGGCGCTGCGAGAAAATTTGAAGATTTTTTGATCACCCTGGCGCTGCGACAAAATTTTGAGATTTTTTGACCACTCCGGCGCTGCGACAAAATTTGGACATTTTTTGATCACCCCGGCCCAGAGACAAAATTCTGAGATTTCTTGACCATCCCGGACTTAAACGAAATTTTTAGATTTTTTGAGCATCCCGGCCCTGCAACAAAATTTTGAGATTTTTTGACTACCCCGGCCTTGTCAAAAAATATTGAGACTTTTTGACCACTCTGGCGATGCGACAAAATTTTGAGATTCTTTGACCACTCCGGCGCAGCGAGAAAATTTGGAGATTTTTTGATCACCCTGGCGCTGCGACAAAATTTTGAGATTTTTTTACCACCCCGGCCCTGCGACAAAATTTTTGGATTTTTTGATCACCCTGGCGCTGCGACAAAATTTTGAGATTTTTTTGACCACTCCGTCGCTGCGACAAAATTTGGAGATTTTTTGACCACCCCGGCCCTGCAACAAAATTTTGAGATTTTTTGAGCATCCCGGTCCTGCCACAAAATTTTGAGATTTTTTGACTACCCCGGCCTTGTCAAAAAATATTGAGACTTTTTGACCACTCCGATCCGGCGATGCGACGAAATTTTGAGATTTTTTAACCACTCCGGCCCTGCAACAAAATTCTGAGATTTTTTGACCACCCCGGACTTAAACGAAATTTTTAGATTTTTTGAGCATCCCGGCCCTGCAACAAAATTTTGAGATTTTTTGACTACCCCGGCCTTGTCAAAAAATATTGAGACTTTTTGACCACTCCGGCGATGCGACAAAATTTTGAGATTTTTTGATCACCCTGGCACTGCGACAAAATTTGGAGATTTTTTCATCACCCCGGCCCAGAGACAAAATTTTGAGATTTTTTGACCACCCCGGCCTTGTCAAAAAATATTGAGACTTTTTGACTACTCCGGCGATGCGACAAAATTTTGTGATTTTTTGACCACCCGGACTTAAACGAAATTTTTAGATTTTTTGAGCATCCCGGCCCTGCAACAAAATTTTGAGATTTTTTGACTACCCAGCCTTCTCAAAAAATATTGAGGCTTTTTGACCACTCCGGCGCTGCGAGAAAATTTGGAGATTTTTTGATCACCCTGGCACTGCGACAAAATTTTGAGATTTTTTGAGCACTCCGGCGCTGCAACAAAATTTGGAGATTTTTGGATCACCCCGGACTTAAACGAAATTTTTAGATTTTTTGTTCATCCCGGCCCTGCAACAAAATTTTGAGGTTTTTTGACTACCCCGGCCTTGTCAAAAAATATTGAGACTTTTTAACCACTCTGGCGACGGGACAAAATTTTGAGATATTTTGACCACTCCGGCGCTGCGACAAAATTTGGAGATTTTTTGACCACCCCGGACCTGCAACAAAATTTTGAGATTTTTTGACCACCCCGGCCCTGTCAAAAAATATTGAGACTTTTTGACCACTCCGGCGATGCGACAAAATTTTGAGATTGGTTGAGCAACCCGGCCCTGTCAAAAAATATTGAGACTTTTCTACCACTCCGCCGCTGCCACAAAATTTGGACACTTTTTGATCACCCTGGCACTGCGACAAAATTTGGAGATTTTTTGATCACCCTGGCCCTGCGACAAAATTTTGAGATTTTTTTATCACCCTGGCGCTGCGACAAAATTTTGAGATTTTTTGACCACCCCGGCCCTGTCAAAAAATATTGAGACTTTTTGACCACTCCGGCGATGCGACAAAATTTTGAGATTGTTTGAGCAACCCGGCCCTGTCAAAAAATATTGAGACTTTTCTACCACTCCGCCGCTGCGACAAAATTTGGAGACTTTTTGACCACCCCGGTCCTGCGACAAAATTTTGAGATTTTTGACCGCCACGGCCCTGCTACAAAGTTTTTAGATTTTTTGACCACTCCGGCCCACCGACAAAATCGGAGATTTTTGATCACCTGGCCCTGCGACAAAATTTTGAGATTTTTTGACCAACCCGGCCCTGTCAAAAAATATTGAGACTTTTCTACCACTCCGCCGCTGCGACAAAATTTTGAGATTTTTTTACCACCCCGGCCCTGCGACAAAATTTTTGGATTTTTTGATCACCCTGGCGCTGCGACAAAATTTTGAGATTTTTTGACCACTCCGTCGCTGCGACAAAATTTGGAGATTTTTTGACCACCCCGGCCCTGCAACAAAATTTTGAGATTTTTTGAGCATCCCGGTCCTGCCACAAAATTTTGAGATTTTTTGACTACCCCGGCCTTGTCAAAAAATATTGAGACTTTTTGACCACTCCGATCCGGCGATGCGACGAAATTTTGAGATTTTTTAACCACTCCGGCCCTGCAACAAAATTCTGAGATTTTTTGACCACCCCGGACTTAAACGAAATTTTTAGATTTTTTGAGCATCCGGCCCTGCAACAAAATTTTGAGATTTTTTGACTACCCCGGCCTTGTCAAAAAATATTGAGACTTTTTGACCACTCCGGCGATGCGACAAAATTTTGAGATTTTTTGATCACCCTGGCACTGCGACAAAATTTGGAGATTTTTTCATCACCCCGGCCCAGAGACAAAATTTTGAGATTTTTTGACCACCCCGGCCTTGTCAAAAAATATTGAGACTTTTTGACTACTCCGGCGATGCGACAAAATTTTGTGATTTTTTGACCACCCCGGACTTAAACGAAATTTTTAGATTTTTTGAGCATCCCGGCCCTGCAACAAAATTTTGAGATTTTTTGACTACCCAGCCTTCTCAAAAAATATTGAGGCTTTTTGACCACTCCGGCGCTGCGAGAAAATTTGGAGATTTTTTGATCACCCTGGCACTGCGACAAAATTTTGAGATTTTTTGAGCACTCCGGCGCTGCAACAAAATTTGGAGATTTTTGGATCACCCCGGACTTAAACGAAATTTTTAGATTTTTTGTTCATCCCGGCCCTGCAACAAAATTTTGAGGTTTTTTGACTACCCCGGCCTTGTCAAAAAATATTGAGACTTTTTAACCACTCCGGCGACGGGACAAAATTTTGAGATATTTTGACCACTCCGGCGCTGCGACAAAATTTGGAGATTTTTTGACCACCCCGGACCTGCAACAAAATTTTGAGATTTTTTGACCACCCCGGCCCTGTCAAAAAATATTGAGACTTTTTGACCACTCCGGCGATGCGACAAAATTTTGAGATTGGTTGAGCAACCCGGCCCTGTCAAAAATATTGAGACTTTTCTACCACTCCGCCGCTGCCACAAAATTTGGACACTTTTTGATCACCCTGGCACTGCGACAAAATTTGGGAGATTTTTTGATCACCCTGGCCCTGCGACAAAATTTTGAGATTTTTTTATCACCCTGGCGCTGCGACAAAATTTTGAGATTTTTTGACCACCCCGGCCCTGTCAAAAAATATTGAGACTTTTTGACCACTCCGGCGATGCGACAAAATTTTGAGATTGTTTGAGCAACCCGGCCCTGTCAAAAAATATTGAGACTTTTCTACCACTCCGCCGCTGCGACAAAATTTGGAGACTTTTTGACCACCCCGGTCCTGCGACAAAATTTTGAGATTTTTGACCGCCACGGCCCTGCTACAAAGTTTTTAGATTTTTTGACCACTCCGGCCCACCGACAAAATCGGAGATTTTTGATCACCTGGCCCTGCGACAAAATTTTGAGATTTTTTGACCAACCCGGCCCTGTCAAAAAATTATTGAGACTTTTCTACCACTCCGCCGCTGTGACAAAATTTTGAGATTGTTTGAGCAACCCGGCCCTGTCAAAAAATATTGAGACTTTTCTACCACTCCGCCGCTGCGACAAAATTTGGAGACTTTTTGATCACCCTGGCACTGCGACAAAATTGGGAGATTTTTTGATCACCCTGGCCCTGCGACAAAATTTTGAGGTTTTTTGACCACTCCGGCGCAGCGAGAAAATTTGGAGATTTTTTGATCACCCTGGCACTGCGACAAAATTTGGAGATTTTTTGATCAACCTGGCCCAGCGACAAAACTTGGAGATTTTTTGATCACCCTGGCGCTGCGACAAAATTTTGAGATTTTTTGACCACTCCGTCGCTGCGACAAAATTTGGAGATTTTTTGACCACCCCGGCCCTGCAACAAAATTTTGAGATTTTTTGAGCATCCCGGTCCTGCCACAAAATTTTGAGATTTTTTGACTACCCCGGCCTTGTCAAAAAATATTGAGACTTTTTGACCACTCCGATCCGGCGATGCGACGAAATTTTGAGATTTTTTAACCACTCCGGCCCTGCAACAAAATTCTGAGATTTTTTGACCACCCCGGACTTAAACGAAATTTTTAGATTTTTTGAGCATCCGGCCCTGCAACAAAATTTTGAGATTTTTTGACTACCCCGGCCTTGTCAAAAAATATTGAGACTTTTTGACCACTCCGTCGCTGCGACAAAATTTGGAGATTTTTTGACCACCCCGGCCCTGCAACAAAATTTTGAGATTTTTTGAGCATCCCGGTCCTGCCACAAAATTTTGAGATTTTTTGACTACCCCGGCCTTGTCAAAAAATATTGAGACTTTTTGACCACTCCGGCGATGCGACAAAATTTTGAGATTTTTTGATCACCCTGGCACTGCGACAAAATTTGGAGATTTTTTCATCACCCCGGCCCAGAGACAAAATTTTGAGATTTTTTGACCACCCCGGCCTTGTCAAAAAATATTGAGACTTTTTGACTACTCCGGCGATGCGACAAAATTTTGTGATTTTTTGACCACCCCGGACTTAAACGAAATTTTTTGATTTTTTGAGCATCCGGCCCTGCAACAAAATTTTGAGATTTTTTGACTACCCCGGCCTTGTCAAAAAATATTGAGACTTTTTGACCACTCCGGCGATGCGACAAAATTTTGAGATTTTTTGACCACTCCGGCGCTGCGAGAAAATTTGGAGATTTTTTGATCACCCTGGCACTGCGACAAAACTTGGAGATTTTTTGATCACCCTGGCGCTGCGACAAAATTTTGAGATTTTTTGACCACTCCGGCCTTGTCAAAAAATATTGAGACTTTTTGACCACTCCGGCGATGCGACAAAATTTTGAGATTTTTTGACTACTCCGGCGCTAAGAGAAAATTTGGAGATTTTTTGATCACCCTGGCACTGCGACAAAACTTGGAGATTTTTTGATCACCCTGGCGCTGCGACAAAATTTTGAGATTTTTTGACCACTCCGGCGCTGCGAGAAAATTTGCAGATTTTTTGATCACCCTGGCCAAGCGACAAAACTTGGAGATTTTTTGATCACCCTGGCGCTGCGACAAAATTTTGAGATTTTTTGACCACTCCGGCGCTGCGAGAAAATTTGGAGATTTTTTGATCACCCTGGCGCTGCGACAAAATTTTGAGATTTTTTGACCACTCCGGCGCTGCGACAAAATTTGGAGATTTTTTGATCACCCCGGCCCAGAGACAAAATTCTGAGATTTCTTGACCATCCCGGACTTAAACGAAATTTTTAGATTTTTTGAGCATCCCGGCCCTGCAACAAAATTTTGAGATTTTTTGACTACCCCGGCCTTGTCAAAAAATATTGAGACTTTTTGACCACTCTGGCGATGCGACAAAAATTTTGAGATTCTTTGACCACTCCGGCGCAGCGAGAAAATTTGGAGATTTTTTGATCACCCTGGCGCTGCGACAAAATTTTGAGATTTTTTTACCACCCCGGCCCTGCGACAAAATTTTTGGATTTTTTGATCACCCTGGCGCTGCGACAAAATTTTGAGATTTTTTTGACCACTCCGTCGCTGCGACAAAATTTGGAGATTTTTTGACCACCCCGGCCCTGCAACAAAATTTTGAGATTTTTTGAGCATCCCGGTCCTGCCACAAAAATTTTGAGATTTTTTTGACTACCCCGGCCTTGTCAAAAAATATTGAGACTTTTTGACCACTCCGATCCGGCCCTGCAACAAAATTCTGAGATTTTTTGACCACCCCGGACTTAAACGAAATTTTTAGATTTTTTGAGCATCCCGGCCCTGCAACAAAATTTTGAGATTTTTTGACTACCCCGGCCTTGTCAAAAAATATTGAGACTTTTTGACCACTCCGGCGATGCGACAAAATTTTGAGATTTTTTGATCACCCTGGCACTGCGACAAAATTTGGAGATTTTTTCATCACCCCGGCCCAGAGACAAAATTTTGAGATTTTTTGACCACCCCGGCCTTGTCAAAAAATATTGAGACTTTTTGACTACTCCGGCGATGCGACAAAATTTTGTGATTTTTTGACCACCCCGGACTTAAACGAAATTTTTAGATTTTTTGAGCATCCCGGCCCTGCAACAAAATTTTGAGATTTTTTGACTACCCCAGCCTTCTCAAAAAATATTGAGGCTTTTTGACCACTCCGGCGCTGCGAGAAAATTTGGAGATTTTTTGATCACCCTGGCACTGCGACAAAATTTTGAGATTTTTTGAGCACTCCGGCGCTTGCAACAAAATTTGGAGATTTTTGGATCACCCCGGACTTAAACGAAATTTTTAGATTTTTTGTTCATCCCGGCCCTGCAACAAAATTTTGAGGTTTTTGACTACCCCGGCCTTGTCAAAAAATATTGAGACTTTTTAACCACTCCGGCGACGGGACAAAATTTTGAGATATTTTGACCACTCCGGCGCTGCGACAAAATTTGGAGATTTTTTGACCACCCCGGACCTGCAACAAAATTTTGAGATTTTTTGACCACCCCGGCCCTGTCAAAAAATATTGAGACTTTTTGACCACTCCGGCGATGCGACAAAATTTTGAGATTGGTTGAGCAACCCGGCCCTGTCAAAAAAATATTGAGACTTTTCTACCACTCCGCCGCTGCCACAAAATTTGGACACTTTTTGATCACCCTGGCACTGCGACCAAAATTTGGAGATTTTTTGATCACCCTGGCCCTGCGACAAAATTTTGAGATTTTTTTATCACCCTGGCGCTGCGACAAAATTTTGAGATTTTTTGACCACCCCGGCCCTGTCAAAAAATATTGAGACTTTTTGACCACTCCGGCGATGCGACAAAATTTTGAGATTGTTTGAGCAACCCGGCCCTGTCAAAAAATATTGAGACTTTTCTACCACTCCGCCGCTGCGACAAAATTTGGAGACTTTTTGACCACCCCGGTCCTGCGACAAAATTTTGAGATTTTTGACCGCCACGGCCCTGCTACAAAGTTTTTAGATTTTTTGACCACTCCGGCCCACCGACAAAATCGGAGATTTTTGATCACCTGGCCCTGCGACAAAATTTTGAGATTTTTTGACCAACCCGGCCCTGTCAAAAAATATTGAGACTTTTCTACCACTCCGCCGCTGCGACAAAATTTTGAGATTGTTTGAGCAACCCGGCCCTGTCAAAAAATATTGAGACTTTTCTACCACTCCGCCGCTGCGACAAAATTTGGAGACTTTTTGATCACCCTGGCACTGCGACAAAATTGGGAGATTTTTTGATCACCCTGGCCCTGCGACAAAATTTTGAGGTTTTTTGACCACTCCGGCGCAGCGAGAAAATTTGGAGATTTTTTGATCACCCTGGCACTGCGACAAAATTTGGAGATTTTTTGATCAACCTGGCCCAGCGACAAAACTTGGAGATTTTTTGATCACCCTGGCGCTGCGACAAAATTTTGAGATTTTTTGACCACTCCGTCGCTGCGACAAAATTTGGAGATTTTTTGACCACCCCGGCCCTGCAACAAAATTTTGAGATTTTTTGAGCATCCCGGTCCTGCCACAAAATTTTGAGATTTTTTGACTACCCCGGCCTTGTCAAAAAATATTGAGACTTTTTGACCACTCCGATCCGGCGATGCGACGAAATTTTGAGATTTTTTAACCACTCCGGCCCTGCAACAAAATTCTGAGATTTTTTGACCACCCCGGACTTAAACGAAATTTTTAGATTTTTTGAGCATCCGGCCCTGCAACAAAATTTTGAGATTTTTTGACTACCCCGGCCTTGTCAAAAAATATTGAGACTTTTTGACCACTCCGTCGATGCGACAAAATTTTGAGATTTTTTGATCACCCTGGCACTGCGACAAAATTTGGAGATTTTTTCATCACCCCGGCCCAGAGACAAAATTTTGAGATTTTTTGACCACCCCGGCCTTGTCAAAAAATATTGAGACTTTTTGACTACTCCGGCGATGCGACAAAATTTTGTGATTTTTTGACCACCCCGGACTTAAACGAAATTTTTAGATTTTTTGAGCATCCCGGCCCTGCAACAAAATTTTGAGATTTTTTGACTACCCAGCCTTCTCAAAAAATATTGAGGCTTTTTGACCACTCCGGCGCTGCGAGAAAATTTGGAGATTTTTTGATCACCCTGGCACTGCGACAAAATTTTGAGATTTTTTGAGCACTCCGGCGCTGCAACAAAATTTGGAGATTTTTTGATCACTCCGGACTTAAACGAAATTTTTAGATTTTTTGTTCATCCCGGCCCTGCAACAAAATTTTGAGGTTTTTTGACTACCCCGGCCTTGCCAAAAAATATTCAGACTTTTTAACCACTCCGGCGACGGGACAAAATTTTGAGATTTTTTGACCACTCCGGCGCTGCGACAAAATTTGGAGATTTTTTGACCACCCCGGACCTGCAACAAAATTTTGAGATTTTTTGACCACCCCGGCCCTGTCAAAAAATATTGAGACTTTTTGACCACTCCGGCCATGCGACAAAATTTTGAGATTGGTTGAGCAACCCGGCCCTGTCAAAAAATATTGAGACTTTTCTACCACTCCGCCGCTGCGACAAAATTTGGAGACTTTTTGATCACCCTGGCCCTGTCAAAAAATATTGAGACTTTTTGACCACTCCAGCGATGCGACAAAATTTTGAGATTTTTTGACCACCCCGGTCCTGCGAGAAAATTTTGAGATTTTTGACCGCCACGGCCCTGCTACAAAGTTTTTAGATTTTTTGACCACTCCGGCCCAGCGACAAAATCGGAGATTTTTGATCACCTGGCCCTGCGACAAAATTTTGAGATTTTTTGACCACCCCGGCCTTGTCAAAAAATATTGAGACTTTTTGACCACTCCGGCGATGCGACAAAATTTTGAGATTGTTTCTGCACCCCGGCCCTGTCAAAAAATATTGAGACTTTTTGACCACTCCAGCGATGCGACAAAATTTTGAGGTTTTTTGACCACCCCGGTCCTGCGAGAAAATTTTGAGATTTTTGACCGCCACGGCCCTGCTACAAAGTTTTTAGATTTTTTGACCACTCCGGCCCAGCGACAAAATCGGAGATTTTTGATCACCTGGCCCTGCGACAAAATTTTGAGATTTTTTGACCACTCCGGCGCTGCGAGAAAATTTGGAGATTTTTTGATCACCCTGGCACTGCGACAAAACTTGGAGATTTTTTGATCACCCTGGCGCTGCGACAAAATTTTGAGATTTTTTGACCACTCCGGCGCTGCGAGAAAATTTGCAGATTTTTTGATCACCCTGGCCAAGCGACAAAACTTGGAGATTTTTTGATCACCCTGGCGCTGCGAGAAAATTTTGAGATTTTTTGACCACTCAGGCGCTGCGAGAAAATTTGGAGATTTTTTGATCACCCTGGCGCTGCGACAAAATTTTGAGATTTTTTGACCACTCCGGCGCTGCGACAAAATTTGGAGATTTTTTGATCACCCCGGCCCAGAGACAAAATTTGGAGATTTTTTGACTACCCCGGCCCTGCAACAAAATTTTTAGATTTTTTGACTACCCCGGCCTTGTCAAAAAATATTGAGACTTTTTGACCACTCCGATCCGGCGATGCGACGAAATTTTGATATTTTTTAACCACTCCGGCCCTGCGACAAAATTCTGAGATTTCTTGACCATCCCGGACTTAAACGAAATTTTTAGATTTTTTGAGCATCCCGGCCCTGCAACAAAATTTTGAGATTTTTTGACTACCCCGGCCTTGTCAAAAAATATTGAGACTTTTTGACCACTCTGGCGATGCGACAAAATTTTGAGATTCTTTGACCACTCCGGCGCTGCGACAAAATTTTGAGATTTTTTGACCACCCCGGCCCTGCGACAAAATTTTTGGATTTTTTGATCACCCTGGCGCTGCGACAAAATTTTGAGATTTTTTGACCACTCCGGCGCTGCGAGAAAATTTGGAGATTTTTTGATCACCCTGGCGCTGCGACAAAATTTTGAGATTTTTTGACCACTCCGTCGCTGCGACAAAATTTGGAGATTTTTTGACCACCCCGGCCCTGCAACAAAATTTTGAGATTTTTTGAGCATCCCGGTCCTGCCACAAAATTTTGAGATTTTTTGACTACCCCGGCCTTGTCAAAAAATATTGAGACTTTTTGACCACTCCGGCGATGCGACAAAATTTTGAGATTTTTTGATCACCCTGGCACTGCGACAAAATTTGGAGATTTTTTCATCACCCCGGCCCAGAGACAAAATTTTGAGATTTTTTGACCACCCCGGCCTTGTCAAAAAATATTGAGACTTTTTGACTACTCCGGCGATGCGACAAAATTTTGTGATTTTTTGACCACCCCGGACTTAAACGAAATTTTTAGATTTTTTGAGCATCCGGCCCTGCAACAAAATTTTGAGATTTTTTGACTACCCCGGCCTTGTCAAAAAATATTGAGACTTTTTGACCACTCCGGCGATGCGACAAAATTTTGAGATTTTTTGACCACTCCGGCGCTGCGAGAAAATTTGGAGATTCTTTGATCACCCTGGCACTGCGACAAAACTTGGAGATTTTTTGATCACCCTGGCGCTGCGACAAAATTTTGAGATTTTTTGACCACTCCGGCCTTGTCAAAAAATATTGAGACTTTTTGACCACTCCGGCGATGCGACAAAATTTTGAGATTTTTTGACTACTCCGGCGCTGCGAGAAAATTTGGAGATTTTTTGATCACCCTGGCACTGCGACAAAACTTGGAGATTTTTTGATCACCCTGGCGCTGCGACAAAATTTTGAGATTTTTTGACCACTCCGGCGCTGCGAGAAAATTTGCAGATTTTTTCATCACCCTGGCCAAGCGACAAAACTTGGAGATTTTTTGATCACCCTGGCGCTGCGACAAAATTTTGAGATTTTTTGACCACTGAGGCGCTGCGAGAAAATTTGGAGATTTTTTGATCACCCTGGCGCTGCGACAAAATTTTGAGATTTTTTGACCACTCCGGCGCTGCGACAAAATTTGGAGATTTTTTGATCACCCCGGCCCAGAGACAAAATTCTGAGATTTCTTGACCATCCCGGACTTAAACGAAATTTTTAGATTTTTTGAGCATCCCGGCCCTGCAACAAAATTTTGAGATTTTTTGACTACCCCGGCCTTGTCAAAAAATATTGAGACTTTTTGACCACTCTGGCGATGCGACAAAATTTTGAGATTCTTTGACCACTCCGGCGCTGCGAGAAAATTTGGAGATTTTTTGATCACCCTGGCGCTGCGACAAAATTTTGAGATTTTTTGACCACCCCGGCCCTGCGACAAAATTTTTGGATTTTTTGATCACCCTGGCGCTGCGACAAAATTTTGAGATTTTTTGACCACTCCGTCGCTGCGACAAAATTTGGAGATTTTTTGACCACCCCGGCCCTGCAACAAAATTTTGAGATTTTTTGAGCATCCCGGTCCTGCCACAAAATTTTGAGATTTTTTGACTACCCCGGCCTTGTCAAAAAATATTGAGACTTTTTGACCACTCCGATCCGGCGATGCGACGAAATTTTGAGATTTTTTAACCACTCCGGCCCTGCAACAAAATTCTGAGATTTTTTGACCACCCCGGACTTAAACGAAATTTTTAGATTTTTTGAGCATCCGGCCCTGCAACAAAATTTTGAGATTTTTTGACTACCCCGGCCTTGTCAAAAAATATTGAGACTTTTTGACCACTCCGGCGATGCGACAAAATTTTGAGATTTTTTGATCACCCTGGCACTGCGACAAAATTTGGAGATTTTTTCATCACCCCGGCCCAGAGACAAAATTTTGAGATTTTTTGACCACCCCGGCCTTGTCAAAAAATATTGAGACTTTTTGACTACTCCGGCGATGCGACAAAATTTTGTGATTTTTTGACCACCCCGGACTTAAACGAAATTTTTAGATTTTTTGAGCATCCCGGCCCTGCAACAAAATTTTGAGATTTTTTGACTACCCAGCCTTCTCAAAAAATATTGAGGCTTTTTGACCACTCCGGCGCTGCGAGAAAATTTGGAGATTTTTTGATCACCCTGGCACTGCGACAAAATTTTGAGATTTTTTGAGCACTCCGGCGCTGCAACAAAATTTGGAGATTTTTTGATCACTCCGGAATTAAACGAAATTTTTAGATTTTTTGTTCATCCCGGCCCTGCAACAAAATTTTGAGGTTTTTTGACTACCCCAGCCTTGTCAAAAAATATTGAGACTTTTTAACCACTCCGGCGACGGGACAAAATTTTGAGATTTTTTGACCACTCCGGCGCTGCGACAAAATTTGGAAATTTTTTGACCACCCCGGACCTGCAACAAAATTTTGAGATTTTTTGACCACCCCGGCCCTGTCAAAAAATATTGAGACTTTTTGACCACTCCGGCGATGCGACAAAATTTTGAGATTGGTTGAGCAACCCGGCCCTGTCAAAAAATATTGAGACTTTTCTACCACTCCGCCGCTGCCACAAAATTTGGACACTTTTTGATCACCCTGGCACTGCGACAAAATTTGGAGATTTTTTGATCACCCTGGCCCTGCGACAAAATTTTGAGATTTTTTTATCACCCTGGCGCTGCGACAAAATTTTGAGATTTTTTGACCACCCCGGCCCTGTCAAAAAATATTGAGACTTTTTGACCACTCCGGCGATGCGACAAAATTTTGAGATTGTTTGAGCAACCCGGCCCTGTCAAAAAATATTGAGACTTTTCTACCACTCCGCCGCTGCGACAAAATTTGGAGACTTTTTGACCACCCCGGTCCTGCGACAAAATTTTGAGATTTTTGACCGCCACGGCCCTGCTACAAAGTTTTTAGTTTTTTGACCACTCCGGCCCAGCGACAAAATCGGAGATTTTTGATCACCTGGCCCTGCGACAAAATTTTGAGATTTTTTGACCACCCCGGCCTTGTCAAAAAATATTGAGACTTTTTGACCACTCCGGCGATGCGACAAAATTTTGAGATTGTTTGAGCAACCCGGCCCTGTCAAAAAATATTGAGACTTTTCTACCACTCCGCCGCTGCGACAAAATTTGGAGACTTTTTGATCACCCTGGCACTGCGACAAAATTTGGAGATTTTTTGATCACCCTGGCCCTGCGACAAAATTTTGAGGTTTTTTGACCACTCCGGCGCAGCGAGAAAATTTGGAGATTTTTTGATCACCCTGGCACTGCGACAAAATTTGGAGATTTTTTGATCACCCTGGCCCAGCGACAAAACTTGGAGATTTTTTGATCACCCTGGCGCTGCGACAAAATTTTGAGATTTTTTGACCACTCCGGCGCTGCGAGAAAATTTGGAGATTTTTTGATCACCCTGGCCCAGCGACAAAACTTGGAGATTTTTTGATCACCCTGGCGCTGCGACAAAATTTTGAGATTTTTTGACCACTCCGGCGCTGCGAGAAAATTTTGAAATTTTTTGATCACCCTGGCGCTGCGACAAAATTTTGAGATTTTTTGACCACTCGGGCGCTGCGACAAAATTTTGAGATTTTTTGATCACCCCGGCCCAGAGACAAAATTTGGAGATTTTTTGACTACCCCGGCCCTGCAACAAAATTTTGAGATTTTTTGAGCATCCCGGTCCTGCCACAAAATTTTGAGATTTTTTGACTACCCCGGCCTTGTCAAAAAATATTGAGACTTTTTGACCACTCCGATCCGGCGATGCGACGAAATTTTGAGATTTTTTAACCACTCCGGCCCTGCGACAAAATTCTGAGATTTTTTGACCATCCCGGACTTAAACGAAATTTTTAGATTTTTTGAGCATCCCGGTCCTGCCACAAAATTTTGACATTTTTTGACTACCCCGGCCTTGTCAAAAAATATTGAGACTTTTTGACCACTCCGATCCGGCGATGCGACGAAATTTTGAGATTTTTTAACCACTCCGGCCCTGCAACAAAATTCTGAGATTTTTTGACCACCCCGGACTTAAACGAAATTTTTAGATTTTTTGAGCATCCCGGTCCTGCCACAAAATTTTGACATTTTTTGACTACCCCGGCCTTGTCAAAAAATATTGAGACTTTTTGACCACTCCGATCCGGCGATGCGACGAAATTTTGAGATTTTTTAACCACTCCGGCCCTGCGACAAAATTATGAGATTTTTTGACCACCCCGGCCTTGTCAAAAAATATTGAGACTTTTTGACCACTCCGGCGATGCGACAAAATTTTGAGATTGTTTGAGCAACCCGGCCCTGTAAAAAAATATTGAGACTTTTCTACCACTCCGCCGCTGCGACAAAATTTGGAGACTTTTTGATCACCCTGGCACTGCGACAAAATTTGGAGATTTTTTGATCACCCTGGCCCTGCGACAAAATTTTGAGGTTTTTTGACCACTCCGGCGCAGCGAGAAAATTTGGAGATTTTTTGATCACCCTGGCACTGCGACAAAATTTGGAGATTTTTTGATCACCCTGGCCCAGCGACAAAACTTGGAGATTTTTTGATCAACCTGGCGCTGCGACAAAATTTTGAGATTTTTTGACCACTCCGGCGCTGCGAGAAAATTTGGAGATTTTTTGATAACCCTGGCCCAGCGACAAAATTGGAGATTTTTTGATCACCCTGGCGCTGCGACAAAATTTTGAGATTTTTTGACCACTCCGGCGCTGCGAGAAAATTTTGAGATTTTTTGATCACCCCGGCCCAGAGACAAAATTTGGAGATTTTTTGACTACCCCGGCCCTGCAACAAAATTTTGAGATTTTTTGACCACTCGGGCGCTGCGAGAAAATTTGGAGATTTTTTGATCACCCTGGCGCTGCGACAAAATTTTGAGATTTTTTGACCACTCGGGCGCTGCGACAAAATTTTGAGATTTTTTGATCACCCCGGCCAAGAGACAAAATTTGGAGATTTTTTGACTACCCCGGCCCTGCAACAAAATTTTGAGATTTTTTGAGCATCCCGGTCCTGCCACAAAATTTTGACATTTTTTGACTACCCCGGCCTTGTCAAAAAATATTGAGACTTTTTGACCACTCCGATCCGGCGATGCGACGAAATTTTGAGATTTTTTAACCACTCCGGCCCTGCGACAAAATTCTGAGATTTTTTGACGATCCCGGACTTAAACGAAATTTTTAGATTTTTTGAGCATCCCGGTCCTGCCACAAAATTTTGAGATTTTTTGACTACCCCGGCCTTGTCAAAAAATATTGAGACTTTTTGACCACTCCGATCCGGCGATGCGACGAAATTTTGAGATTTTTTAACCACTCCGGCCCTGCAACAAAATTCTGAGATTTTTTGACCACCCCGGACTTAAACGAAATTTTTAGATTTTTTGAGCATCCCGGCCCTGCAACAAAATTTTGAGATTTTTTGACTACCCCGGCCTTGTCAAAAAATATTGAGACTTTTTGACCACTCCGGCGATGCGACAAAATTTTGAGATTTTTTGATCACCCCGGCCCAGAGACAAAATTTGGAGATTTTCTGACTACCCCGACCCTGCAACAAAATTTTGAGATTTTTTGAGCATCCCGGTCCTGCCACAAAATTTTGAGATTTTTTCACTACCCCGGCCTTGTCAAAAAATATTGAGACTTTTTGACCACTCCGATCCGGCGATGCGACGAAATTTTGAGATTTTTTAACCACTCCGGCCCTGCGACAAAATTCTGAGATTTTTTGACCATCCCGGACTTAAACGAAATTTTTAGATTTTTTGAGCATCCCGGTCCTGCCACAAAATTTTGACATTTTTTGACAACCCCGGCCTTGTCAAAAAATATTGAGACTTTTTGACCACGCCGATCCGGCGATGCGACGAAATTTTGAGATTTTTTAACCACTCCGGCCCTGCAACAAAATTCTGAGATTTTTTGACCACCCCGGACTTAAACGAAATTTTTAGATTTTTTGAGCATCCCGGCCCTGCAACAAAATTTTGAGGTTTTTTGACTACCCCGGCCTTGTCAAAAAATATTGAGACTTTTTAACCACTCCGGCGACGGGACAAAATTTTGAGATTTTTTGACCACTCCGGCGCTGCGACAAAATTTGGAGATTTTTTGACCACCCCGGACCTGCAACAAAATTTTGAGATTTTTTGACCACTCAGGCGATGCGACAAAATTTTGAGATTGTTTGAGCAACCCGGCCCTGTCAAAAAATATTGAGACTTTTCTACCACTCCGCCGCTGCGACAAAATTTGGAGACTTTTTGATCACCCTGGCACTGCGACAAAATTTGGAGATTTTTTGATCACCCTGGCCCTGCGACAAAATTTTGAGATTTTTTTATCACCCTGGCGCTGCGACAAAATTTTGAGATTTTTTGACCACCCCGGCCCTGTCAAAAAATATTGAGACTTTTTGACAACTCCGGCGATGCGACAAAATTTTGAGATTGTTTGAGCAACCCGGCCCTGTAAAAAAATATTGAGACTTTTCTACCACTCCGCCGCTGCGACAAAATTTGGAGACTTTTTGATCACCCTGGCACTGCGACAAAATTTGGAGATTTTTTGATCACCCTGGCCCTGCGACAAAATTTTGAGATTTTTTTATCACCCTGGTGCTGCGACAAAATTTTGAGATTTTTTGACCACCCCGGCCCTGTCAAAAAATATTGAGACTTTTGGACCACTCCGGCGATGCGACAAAATTTTGAGATTGTTTGAGCACCCCGGCCCTGCCAAAAAATATTGAGACTTTTTGACCACTCCAGCGATGCGACAAAATTTTCAGATTTTTTGACCACCCCGGTCCTGCGAGAAAATTTTGAGATTTTTGACCGAAACGGCCCTGCTACAAAGTTTTTAGGTTTTTTGACCACTCCGGCCCAGCGACAAAATCGGAGATTTTTGATCACCTGGCCCTGCGACAAAATTTTGAGATTTTTTGACCACCCCGGCCTTGTCAAAAAATATTGAGACTTTTTTACCACTCCGGCGCTGCGAGAAAATTTGGAGATTTTTTGACCGCCCCGGCCCTGTCAAAAAATCTTGAGACTTTTTGACCACTCCGGCGATGCGACAAAATTTTGTGATTTTTTGAGCACCCTGGCACTGCAACAAAATTTTGAGATTTTTTGACCACTCCGGCGGTGCGACAAAATTTGGAGACTTTTTGATCACCCTGGCACTGCGACAAAATTTTGAGATTTTTTGACCACTCCGGCCCTGCGACAAAATTTGAGATTTTTTGACAACCCCGGACTTACACGAAATTTTTAGATTTTTTGTTCATCCCGGCCCTGCAACAAAATTTTGAGGTTTTTTGACTACCCCGGCCTTGTCAAAAAATATTGAGACTTTTTAACCACTCCAGCGACGCGACAAAATTTTGAGATTTTTTTACCACGCCGGCGCTGCGAGAAAATTTGGAGATTTTTTGATCACCGTGGCCCTGCGACAAAATTTGGAGATTTTTTGATCACCCTGGCCCTGCGACAAAATTTGGAGGTTTTTTTATCACCCCAGTCCTGTGACAAAATTTTGAGATTTTTGACCACCCAGGGCCTGCGACAAAATTTTGAGATTTTTTGATCACCCTGGCCCTGCGACAAAATTTGGAGATTTTTTGATCACCCTGGCCCTGCGACAAAATTTTGAGATTTTTTGACCGCCCCGGCCCTGTCAAAAAATCTTGAGACTTTTTGACCACTCCGGCGATGCGACAAAATTTTGTGATTTTTTGAGCACCCTGGCGCTGCAACAAAATTTTGAGATTTTTTGACCACTCCGGCGGTGCGACAAAATTTGGAGACTTTTTGATCACCCTGGCACTGCGACAAAATTTGGAGATTTTTTGATCTCCCTGGCCCTGCGACAAAATTTGGAGATTTTTTGATCACCCTGGCCCTGCGACAAAATTTGGAGATTTTTTGACCACCCTGGCCCTGAGACAAAATTTGGACATTTTTTGATCACCGTGGCCCTGCGAAAAAATTTGAAGATTTTTTGATCACCCTGGCCCTGTGACAAAATTTGGAGGTTTTTTGATTACCCTGGCCCTGCGACAAAATTTGAAGATTTTTTGATCACCCCGGCCCTGTCAAAAAATATTGAGACATTTTTACCACTCCGGCGATGCGAGAAAATTTTGAGAATTTTTGACCACACCGGCCCTGCAACAAAATTTGGAGATTTTTTGATCACCCTGGCCCTGCGACAAAATTTGGAGATTTTTTGATCACCGTGGCCCTGGGACAAAATTTTGAGATTTTTTTACCACCCCGGCCCTGTCAAAAAATATTGAGACTTTTTGACGACTCAGGCGATGCGACAAAATTTTCAGATTGTTTGAGCACCCCGGCCCTGTCAAAAAATACTGAGACTTTTTGACCACTCCGGCGATGCGAAAAAATTTTGAGATTTTTAGAGTACCCCGGCCCTGCAACAAAATTTTGAGATTTTTTGACCACTCCGGCGCTGCGACAAAATTTGGAGACTTTTTGATCACCCTGGCACTGCGACAAAATTTGGAGATTTTTTTATCTCCCTGGCCCTGCGACAAAATTTGGAGATTTTTTGACCACCCTTGCCCACCGAGAAAGTTTTGAGATTTTTTGACCACCCTATCCTTGCAACAAAATTTTGAGATCTTTTGACCACACGAGCCCTGCGAAAAATTTTTGAATTTTTTGACCAGCCCGGCCCTGCTACAAAATTTTGAGATTTTTGACCACCCCGGCCCTGCGACAAAGTTTTGAGAGTTTTTGACCACCCCGGCCCTGCGACAAAATTCTGAGATTGTTTTGACCACCCTGGCCCTACGACAAAATTCTGAGATTTTTTTACCACCCCGCTCCTGTGACAAAATTTTGAGATTTTTTGACCACCCCGCTCCTGTGACAAAATTTTGAGATTTTTTGACCACCCCGGCCCTGCTACAAAATTTTGAGATTTTTTGACCACCCCGGCCTTGCAACAAAATTTTGAGATCTTTTGACCACACCGGCCCTGCGAAAATTTTTTGGGTTTTTTGACCAGCCCGGCCCTGCTACTAAATTTTGAGATTTTTGACCACCCCGGCCCTGCGACAAAGTTTTGAGAGTTTTTGACCGCCCCGGCCCTGCGACAAAATTCTGAGATTGTTTTGACCACCCTGGCCCTGCGACAAAATTCTGAGTTTCTGTGCTGCAAAAATTCAAGTGCTGCAATAAGTCGGAAACGTAAAATCAATGTCAACGGCGGAAAATACCAACAACGACGACTGGCATGTTTAGACGCTACAGTGGTAAAAAGTAAGACTTGTGCTTGGGATAGATTGAAAGACTTTCCTAAACAGCATTTTGCTGTTGTAGAAGGAGTTTTAAGATGTAATGAATGCGGTGAAATTCTTTCTTTGAAGAAAAGCTCTATTGAAAAACATGTCAAGTCCAGGAAGCATCTAAACGGAGTGGAAAGTATTGCAAAAAGCAAGAAAGAAAACCAATCAATCGTGCAGTGTTTGAAAAAAGCAAGACAAGCGTAATATCAGTGGTTCTACACTTCCTGAAGAAATGAGAGTGTTTCGCTTTGAATTGACGGAGAATTTCCTTAGTGCTGGAATACCATTATCGAAAATTGATGACCTTCGTCCATTCCTTGAGAAACATGGTCACCGTCTGACTGCCTCCGGTCACCTTAGTGAGCTCATCCCTTCGATACTCGAAAAGGAAAAAGAAAAAGTAAAAGGCGAGCTCCAGAATGTCGAGGAGGTATCCATTATTTTTGATGGAACAACTAGATTAGGGGAGGCTCTTGCTGTTGTCGTTCGTTTTGTACAAGAAAACTTTAAGCCTACACAGCGTCTCCTACGACTTCAAGTTGTTGCTAAAGCATTAAACGCCGAAGAATTAGCCCAGAGACTGATGTCTTATGTAGCTGTTGATCATCATTTTGGTCCAAGTATGTTATTAGCAGCGATCAGAGATGGAGCTTCAGTGAATGGAGCAGCCTTGCGTCAACTGTCATTCTTTTATCCAGAAATGATGGACATTGTGTGTTTTTCTCACACAATCGATAATGTTGGCAATCATTTCCAGTTTAGAGTCTTGGATAGTTTCACCCGTTACTGGGTGAGTCTATTTTCTCGTAGCCACACAGCCCGATTATTGTGGAAAGAGAAAACAGGAGTTTCCATGAAATCACACAGTGAAACGCGATGGTGGAGTAAATGGGAGATCCTGAACCAGGTTGTTGATTTCTTTGGCGATGTTGAGCCATTCCTTAGGGAAAATGAGAACATTTGTCCCGCAAATCGTCAGCATCTATTGGATATAATAGATAATCCCCAAGATCTGCAAGACCTTCGTTTAGAGCTGGCGGCAATCGTTGATGCTGGAGTTTACTTTGTTAAAGCTACCTACTACCTCGAGGGTGACGGGCCGCTGATCTTCTCCTGCTACGAGAAATTGTCAGCCATTTCACAAGCTGTTGCTGTTGGTCATTACCCAAACACCACTGCAGTTGCTCGGCAAATTGCTTCTGGTAATGCTGCTCTACAAAACCAGCTTGAGGCACAAGCGAAAGCATGCATTCAACCTGGCTTGAATTTCTTTCAACGGAAATTCAGTGTCCAGTTTCACACAGTAGTTCGTGCCTTTAAGGCAGCACGACTTTGCTGTCCTATTCAAGTTCAAGTTCTGAAACCAACTGCAGATTCATTGGAAGAGTTTAGAAACTACCCCTTTCTAAATGATGATAACTGCATTGCAAACTTAGCTCGGGAGCTACCAGCCTATCTCGCTGCTGCTGAGGGTGTAACAGTATCAAACGAAGATGAAAAAGTGGATTGGTGGGCAGCACACCGTGAAACCCTTCCTAACTGGGCAGCTGTTGTCAGAAAGCTGCTACTTATCCAGCCCAGCTCTGCTTCCGCGGAAAGAGTATTCAGTCTATTAAACACATTCTCTTCCCAACAAGAGCATGCACTTGAAGATTGCCTAGAATCTTCTGTAATGCTGAGGTATAACAACAGCCAGAGGAGGTAAAACTGTAGAACGACAATATCAAGCCGATTTGGTGACTTTAAAGTTTTTATAAGGTTTTATATGACATATATAGATATTTTAATAGTTTTGCAACAAAACTAAGTGTTAACTGTTAATAATTGTGCACCAGAAGGCCCAGAACTGAGGAGTCATTCACGACAACCCGTGAACCCGATGGAACAAGCAACTGTTATAGGACTTAAATTTATATAGAAATTAACGAGTGTTGAAAATATAGCTTATATTTTACTTTGTGCTCTTTCTTTTTCGAGCAACTTTTTACATTACAGCAGCAACTTTTTCAATTTTTGAGGAATTTTTGGGCAACTTTTGACCATTTCTAGAGCAACATTTCAGCATTTTTGCAGCACAATCTGTAGAAGCCTATCCGGCACTGCGACAAAATTTTGAGTTTTTTGACAAAGCCTGGCCCTCCGACAAAGTTTTGAGAGTTTTTGACCACCCTGGCCCTCCGACAAAGTTTTGAGAGTTTTTGACCACCCCGGCCCTGCGACAAAATTCTGAGATTTTTTGACCACCGCGGCCGTGCGAGAAAATCTTGAGATTTTTTGACCACCCCGGCCCTGCGACAAAATTTTGAGATTTTTTCACCACGCCGGCCGTGCTAAAAAATTTTGAGATTTTTTGACCCCCACGGCCCTGCGACAAAATTTTGAGATTTTTTGACCACCCCGGGGCAGCGACAAAATTTTGAGATTTTTTGACTACCCCGGGGCAGCGACAAAATTTTGAGATTTATTGACCACCCCGGCATTGCTCAAAAGTTTGATATTTTTTTACCACCCCGGCCCTGCGACAAAGTTTTGAGAGTTTTTGACCACCCCGGCACTGAGATTTTATATATATATAGGTCAGTGACCCATAAATGCCGCCATTTTGAAAACGATTTGGTTGACACTTTTCCTAACTCAAAAGTAATAAGTGCTCTGAAGTATGAAGATTATTATCTCGGCACTCTTTGTGACGTCATGACGTGTTGACCATCGTCAGATACAACCGAGCTTATGACATAGCGGGTGTGGTTTAGCAACAGTATCCGCAAAAACGCCTCCACTTTACCAAACCTAAAACATAAATTTATTACGTCTGCTTATGCTGGAAAACCAATAAAAATATTTAAAAACCATTAACTTACTTTTCCTTTTTGACATCCTCTATTTCTTAGCAGTTGGTGCCTGTATTATGGTCATTTTATAGTAACCAATCTTTAGTGGTTAATAGCTATATATCGATCCATGATAGGCATTCCATTTGCCAACCTTATACCCAAAAGACAATAACATTTTTTGTCTAAGTTTAAAAAATGATATTCGTACTCGCCTGCAAAAGTTTTCCACTTTTGTCCTTTATAGACGGACGGCCAACCTCGATAAAAGTGTCTCAAAAACACCGTTGATGGCATTTTTTGTTACAAGCAGGCAACCATGCCAGATCGTATCGGGTAGTATATACTTTGTACGTGACGGGGGTTGGCAGCTGTAATTTTGAATTTATATACTAAAATTTATGTTTTTTTAAAAACACATTGGAATGGATGGGATTTCTGTGGAGTCATGCAAACTACGTTGGTGTTCTATTTTGAATGGCTCACTTCAGAATGCATCCAATCAGCGTGCGTGAAGTTATGATTAACCTAATTCGCATAACTCACAATCATAAACAAACAAGTAATATGGCGTAAATACACCTAAATATAACACTTCGAAGAAAAGCTACAACAACATAAGCTTGCAAAGAATCAGAAATTTATTAGATCTGGCAGCTACAGGAAAGTCTCATATTCGTAAATTGCGAATTAGGTTAATCATAACTTCACGCACGCTGATTGGATGCATTCTGAAGTGAGCCATTCAAAATAGAACACCAACGTAGTTTGCATGACTCCAAAGAAATCCCAATGTGCTTTTACAAAACCATAAATTTTACTATATAAACTCAAAATTACGGCTGGCAACCCCCCTCACGATACGATCTGGCATGGTTGCCTGCTTGTAACAAAAAATGCCATCAACGGTGTTTTTGAGACACTTTTATCGAGGTTGGCCGGCCGTCTACATGAGATTGGGCCTTGATGGTTTGAGGCAACTACGTCACACGCTACCGAACACGCTACTGAAGATTGCGAAAGTTCACCGACATGCTTCACCAAGCTATTAAAATGGCGCTCGAATCATTTTGCGAGTGAAATAATACTCTGCTGGTTCCTTTCGATTTTTTGGTCCACGATAAGTACTGAACTACTTTGTTGTTTATCGGAACCATTGTCATTGTGTTTACACTGACCATTGTGTTTACGCTGAGAACTACTTTGTTGTTTATCGGAGCCATTGTGTTTTACACTGACCATTGTGTACGGTTTAATAATACGCCGTGGTTATAGGTCCGACACCGGACCTTCTTATTGGTCCTACGGTTATAGGTCCAACAAATGGCATAACGCATGCGCGAGTTATATAAACGAGCCTTCAACACTGGTCAGCGATCTTGTTTGACGGACCATTGAACTCTATATAAAGACTGGAACGATAACTCAAGGGGGAATTTTGAAGCCAACATGGGGGCCGCCATGCAGGTAGCTCCAGTCCCTTTTCACAAAGTGGCGTCGAAAAAAATAGGTTGAAAACCGATAAATTTTGTCACTTTAACTTCATTTGATAAGGATTAGATTAGTAAAAACAATCTTCGTGAAACCAGTGTTTTTCGCATCTCCCCAGTCCTTTTTTGGCTGGCAGAGCGCAAAATAATTTGGTTATTTGTAAACAAAGTTTAAAGAACCAGTTGGAAAAGTTGAAAAAAGTGTATTTATTTGTAAAGTGTATTAAGTAGTAAAACAACAAAGGTGAACAAAAAAAGTGGGGCTGTCATGAAGAAAATGAAATTTCTAAAGAAAATGAAACATACATTGCATTTCACAGGTGAGTGTTGTTTTCTTGAAATAATTACTATCATATTTCTCAGTCTAAATGGACCATAAAGCTATACTGTTAGCACTATGCGTTTGACAAGGTATAATAAAATACCAGAAAAATTTGGATAATTAAATGGTTGTACTGTTGTACCTGTTACACACAATTTTTAGCCAATTCCTGCACTGACAGCCCCTCATTGATAATTAACACTATCTCGTGTTATCGATAGTAAAATAAGAAAAGGCCATCCAGACAGGAATGGGCTAACATGTTAACAAATATAATAAACAATTGACAAATTCAAGAATATTTGTTAATATTTAATTGACCTAAACAGTAAACACTACTATAATGAGAATGGGTATAAATTCATAATTACAAACAAAATTACAAAAAACATTTCTTGTTATTTCCTATTTTCATCAATACAGATTTCCTTTAAAAAACCAAACGCTACTTGCTAAGTAGGAACATGCAGTACAGAGAGTACGGAAGGATGGAACACAATGGAGGGCAACACAACACAGTTATATCTGCAGCAACCACTTTGAAAGATGGGATTATAGTCTACTTCCACCATCGAAAGGGGCCTGCAAGTTAAAAAATAGTGCTGTTCCTTCAGTTTTCCAATTATTTACCTCTCCACAAAGCTATGGTATGACAGAGGAGGCCAAAAACCGATTAGAAATGCCTGAACAATGTTCTACCCCAAAACGTTACACCCGAAAACGTACCCTGTTTCAAGAGGAAATTTTGTCACCTGCAGCTAACGTTTTTTGTGACCACAACTATGCAAAACCAGCAAATCAAGCACCCCAGACGACACAGTCCCCACTTCGAGTTAATCTAGAGCAATACCCACAAATCACGAATAAGAAATTAAAAAGTAAAATTAGAAACCTGCAGCAGCAGTTAAGAAGATGCAAAAAAAGATGAAGAATATGGCAGACATAATTAACAATTTGCAAAAAGAACTAATTATTAAAACAGAACTAGCCGATAAGTTGCATGCAACATTTGACAACCTTCAATTGTCCATTTTCCAAAATGTACAATACAATTCAAACAGTTTGCCATGTGGACGAAGGTATACAGATGATGTAAAAGAATTTGCTTTAACACTATATTTCTATTCAGCAAAATCATACCAGTATATCAGATCAATTTTGCCATTACCCAATCCTTCATTGATCCGAAAGTGGTCAAGCTCCGTAGAATGTGAGCCAGGTTTCTTGGAAGAAGTATTTCAGTCACTGTCCAGTGAAGTTAGCAGATCTCCTGAAGAAAAGGACTGTTGCCTTATCATTGATGCCATGTCAATCCGAAAGCAAACAATATGGGACCCAAAGAAAGACCAGTATGCAGGATTCGTGAATTATGGAGGAGTTACCCCTGAGAACCCTGAGGATTTAGCTTCAGAAGCACTGGTCTTTCTTTTGGTTGGCACCAGAAGCCACTGGAAATTCCCTATTGGTTACTTTCTTGGAGACAAAATTCCAGCAACTATCCAGACACAACTGGTGAAAATGGCATTCAAAATGGCAGCAGAATGAGGATTATGGGTATCGTGCATTACAGCAGATGGAACAGCAGTCAATCTTAGCACCTTTCGTCAGCTGGGTTGTAAATTTGCGACAACGTACAAGTCCATGGTAACCAAATTCAAGCATCCAACCCAAAAATACGATGTGTTTGTGATACTTGATCCATGTCACATGCTCAAACTGGCCAGAAATGCACTAGCGAGCCTCTCGTCCTTCAATGACAGCAACGGTGACAAAGTGAAATGGACCTTTTTCAAAAATTTGAGTGCACTTCAAGAAGAAGAAAGGTTGAAACTGGCAAACAAGCTGTCCACGAAACACCTACAATTTGAGAAACATAAAATGAATGTCAAGTTGGCAGCACAAATCTTGAGTTCATCAGTGGCAAATGCAATCGAATTTCTGGACATATCAATGATGAAACGACCTGACTTTCAAGACAGCCAAAGCACAGTGAATTTTACCAGAACAATTGATCGACTATTCGACATGTTGAACTCGAGGAATCCGTTAAGTAAAGGGTATAAGCAGCCGCTTAGATTAAAATCGAAGGCCATTTGGTAATCAACTCTCAAATCGACAGCGGATTATTTATTAGCTTTAAAAACAGATACAGTCCCACTACAACTTCTCTCAACCCATCGGCGGAAGACGTTCATCGTTGGTTTTGTGGCAACAATAAAGTCGACTATTGAGATGGCAAATGAGATGCTTTCAAGCTCCGACGACCCGTTCAACTACCTTCTAACTTATAAATATTCGCAAGATAATATCGAACTGTTGTTTTCTTGTATACGATCAAGAGGTGGCCGGAACAACAACCCTAACAGCTTGCAGCTGAAATATGCTCTGCGGAAGATGCTTTTAAGAAATGCTGTTACAGCTTCAAAAAATTCAAATTGCACCGACTTCACCACCACGACGTCCACGATCATCCCCATTTTCCATAACAGGAAGCACATCACACCACTAATCGACACGTCTGATGACGAGCAGAACGACAAAAATATCTTCCTAAACACTCAAGAATAACAAATAATGGTGGAACTCTTGGATCAGAGAAACCACAGCGAATTCATTTCGAACGTACTTTTTTACATTGGAGGGTTTGTCGTCGCGAAACTGGTAAAGTTACATACTAACCTGTCCAGCCTGTAGAAGCAGTCTTGTTAATGATTATCGTTTGGTCAAAACTGATCACGATTCTGTGGTGTTCGGTATAACGAAGTCGCAGCAGCGTATGCCTTCACTCTCTTTGTGAACCAAGGCGGTTTGAAAATCCCTTCCAAATCGGTCTTCCAAATAATCGAATACGCCGAGCAAATCTTCAAAAGAAACGTCTGCAAAGAAGACAACCAAATAAGTAACAAGAAAAATCTAAAAAGCAGGATGATACTTGAGGTCTGCCATCACTTTCTCGTCGATTCTTGCCAAACCGTGTTTGAAGATCACGAAGAAGGCATGAATGAAAGTTTCCTTGAAGATGATCATCGAGTGAAGTTGATCAAATGCACAGCAGACAAATATTCCACACTGCGTCTGTTTACTTATGGGAAACGTTATTGTGAAACGGTTGTTCAGAACGGACAGCCAAGTGACAGGCATCAATTGACTAAATTAATTTTATTTAAAAATCAGTAAATTTCACATGGATTATATGATAGCGATCGTTTGGGAACTATGATATAAATTAAGTTATTTTAAAGCTTACCTAGCTGTATTACAGTGTACACTGAACGATCATAGATCACCCAATCGTCGATTCACGTTCATTTGCAAAGCTTTGTTCTTGTAAAATTAGACAATAAAAGTATATTGCTCGTCATTTGTTTAGACTGGTAATTCACCAGAGAAAATCGTACATATTTTGTCTTCCAGATATGCTTTCAACCATTTCGCATTCGTGATTCGGCGTTGTGACTTGTGACGTTGACGTGCAATGGCTACCCCCAGCGGCCGGAAGTTTGGCTTCACCCAATCACAGGGCCTGTCTTATGGAGTTAGCGTTCCAGTTTACTTAGAGTTCAATGTGACGGATCGGAGTTTGATTTGTAAAAGATCCGACAAAATGTCGGATCTTGTGCAAGAGTTGTTAAAGATCCGACAAAATGTCGGATCTTGTAGTTCAGTTGCTGCAAGTCCGACAGCTGTCGGACCTTATGGTATATTTGTTCAGAATCAGCGGAAGATGCGACATTATCGAGTCTTCTCTTTGACTTTGTACACTGATGATGCAGGACACCCGACATTTTCACACTGTGATTAATAATGGGTGGCTTTGGCAAAAGAAACAGTAGAACAGACATGTCATTACAAGCTTTCTCAAGAAGGTAAAATCTTATATTTTATTAAAACAAAACTCTTTTTAATTTGTATTCTGCCGATTGATACCTTGGTATATTTATGAACTATAAACTTAGTAAATTATTTCATTACGATTAATGGGCTAGCCTATTAAAGATGTCCTTTAAATCTGATTATAAAAAATAATCGTGTAAGCACAACGAGAATTTTACTAAGAAATATAAACTTTTATAGAATGCAGTCTTGCAAGTATAAACTCTCAGTTTTTATTTTAAAGTATATTGCTCAAAAATCCAAAAGATTAAAAAAAAAACCTGTATAAATTCACTGTATTAATGCAGTTTTTGATTCTGCATTTACTGTGCCCTCTATCATTCTTTCTAATGATTATCGATGTGGCTCATTATAACAGTGTCAAAACACCAGACTGCGCTGATGTGCCACATAAGTATTTATTGCAGCAACACAGTTAAATCAGGCTGTGGGGCAGGATTTAAATTCCCAGCAAGAATTTTAAATAAGTATATAATGGGTGCCTCAAGTAAGAAGTTTTACTTTTTCATCACTTGAAGAGAACTCGATCATTCTGTACAAACAAAAAATCTTTGAGCTGTTATCGATCAAAGAAAAGTGACTGTAAGATCACTAAAAGCTAAGTGGTTAATAAGTTGGACGACGAAATATATTTATAGCAGACCATTTACTGTTATACTGTGAATGGAGTAGCTGTACTCGTTGCTGTACTTGTTGTGTAAATACTCAACAAAATTTGGTGTCAAAACAAAACATGGCAGTGTATGTCTGTTGAAAATACATAGTATTGTAACCCTTAAATATATACTAAGAATCTGTTGATGTTTGGTAGGTTCAAAATAATTTCCAACCTTTAATTTTCTGACAGAACTCTTCATAGAAGGTGCGCAGCATGTCCACAAGCAAAGATAACAAAACGAAAGCAATTTACATGTATATACAATTTACTAATTGCATTTACATACAGTGACTAGCTAAATATATTTACATGTTACACAGTTTCAGGACCAGCCAAAAAATACTTTTTATAATATTTCACAGCATTAAGTCATGGTCTGGGAAAATCAATGAATTACTTTTTTTGAGAAAAAAAAATTACGCACTGTTTCAATGTCATCCTGACCTGGTATTACTTTCAACTGAACTAAGAACATTTACAGATATTAAATAGGAAATTATATGCAAGATATAATGTTAGAGAACAATGAAGTCCGTAACTTAAAGGTGACGTACAGTCCATTCTGCGCATGACCGCAATGTGGTCCACAAAACATGACATTCGTAGATAATTACATGAAGCAAAATGTAAACCGTTAGGAACAACATCGGATTTCTTCTATTTCTCCTGAAAATGTTTTGTTTTGGGTACAAGTAATGAATGGGAACCAAGAAAAGCTTACAATCTTGAATAAAGTATTTGTAAATAAAGATGTAAACATTAGTTTCGTACATGCGCAGAACGGACTGTACATCACCTATAATGATTACTGGTACAAGTAACAAAAATGCTAAAAATGTGGTGAATTGTCATTAAATGGTTTATGAAATAAAAATAATTAACATCATGCGATGTGTATGTGCTGTTGTTCTACAGGTCCCTTGGGGTTCTACTTGGGGTATCAAATCCACTAACCCCTTGGCTAAGTTAATGAGCGTAGTGGCTCAGAGCTCATTCGTGTACTGACTGCCGTATGTGACACTTCGCTACCAAGAGGCTGCTTGTCTAGCTGTTTCTCGAATTTCTCGGGTTCGGTCTAAGACTACCATCAGCTTTTTACCCGTCCACAGCGTTGTTGGCAGATAAGTGGGAAACGCTGCCATGAAACTAGGGTTTTCTTGCCCTTTGCTGGTCGTGCTTCGTCGCTTGATATGCTGCCGTAGACTTTGGCTCAACTGGCTCTTCACTCCGACCGGTTTATGCCGGTTGTATGGTTTGTACACTGTAGCTTAGCTTTCAGACGTTTTTTAGCTGTGGCTCATTGCCACGTTTGTGCTTAAATTATCAGTTTTTTGTCGCGTCTAATCGATTTGCTGCAATTTTTATGCGCTGCTGTTTTGCCGCTAGCTTGCTTGTCTTCAGTTCCGTGGCGTGTTCAGTTGTTCGTTCTCTCCACAGTTATTACCGGAGAATTTTATTGTTCACAGACCGCTACTTGGTCCGTGGTGTTGTTTGCAGTTCCCCAACAGTTTGTTCGTTGCGTTTTGAGCTATAGCCTTCTCGAAGGAGACTGTTTATTCTGGTTCTCGGCCCAGTTCAATCAGCTTGTGTTTATGAGCTAAGCGTTTGTATGTTTGACCGGCTCGTAGCATATGCCAGCTGTTCAGATCTCAGTATTGTTCCGCTCTGGCGTACAAGTTCGAAAGGCCAAACGTTTTGTCAAGTCGTTGGACACCCTAATTTGGGATAAATTAGCAGGTGAGTCGAGTCGTTCGATTTTATCTAAATATTGCCTGGCCTGTTCTATTCTGCCGTCTGCACTGGGACTAGTTATTCTTCGCTGGCAAATTGCTGTACTATTATTTGGTAAATCCTTTATAGGGCTTCCTTAGCGTTATATTTTACTCTGCATGCTCTATTAAGTTGTCTTTTCGATACCGTGTCCAACTTGTCAAGTATATGTTCTTATTAGTTAATACAGTTGGCTTACAGAAGGCCATATTTTCTGTGCTGTCTTTTGTGCGGTTTACTGCTTTAGCTCACAGCAACAAAGAAATTATGGGTGGGTGATGTACTATTTCAAAAACTCGTTTACGCAGAACGAGTTTTTGAAATGGCTTCTCAAATGAAAGACAATGAACCAATGAGCCACCGTTGTGGGACTTGTGGATGTTTTGTGATACAAGGATTGTGCTATTGTGCTATTATCTGCTTTCGTGGGCTAAGCGTCCTGGGTCTGGGTGTCATGCTGGGAAATTGCTAATTCTCCCCTCCTGTTCTGGGCCAATCGGCATTATGAACCCGCGCGTGTTGTAGGCCTTCCCTCACTCTTGGGCTGCGAGTTGAGATGTTGGGCCATGCTAGCCCCTTTCCCACAGTGGGTATTACACACTGGGCTCACCCATTTCGTCTTTTAGCCTGCTAACTGTTGCATGGTTCCTACAGGGTTTGGAATTATGCGGGTCTTAATTGGTTTTCGTCTAGATGCTGTACTGCTGCGGGGTTTACTACCAGCCTTTCTTCATGGCCAGAACAAAGATCATACACGGTTATGTCTTGTGGGTTATGTCTTGTGGGTTAATTGGCTGCCACCCACCCCGTGTTAAGGCGTCCAGGTGGTTGAGCCGTTGCCATTCCTTGGCTTGAGCTCGCTCAGTCGTGCAAGTAGGATTTGTATTGCTGCTGGTGACCCTTGTGCCTGCAATCGTTGCGGGGATGGTATTTGTGTTCCTTGCGGGGCTACAGTTGCGGGGCGGGTACTGCATTTGCACTACTTTGCAATCATACAGATGCTGGGTGGTTGCTTGTGTGCTACTTTGCCATCATATTGTTGCTGGCGGGGGGGGGACTGCTTGTGCTAATGTTCCTTGCTGTCTTACAGTTGCTAGGTGGTTGCAGGTGTGCTACTTTGCTATCATATTGTTGCTGGGAGACTGCATTTAGGCTGTTGTACCTGGCTATCGTACAGTTGCTTGGGGGTTGCATGTGTGCTACTTTACTATTATATTGTTGCTGGGGATTGCATTTGTACTTTGTACCTTGCTATCGTGCCTTGCTAGGTGGTCGCATGTATGCTACCTTTGCTGTCATATTGTTGCGGGGGGAATGCATTTGTGCTATTGTACCTTGCTGTCGTACAGTTGCTACATGGTTGCATGTGCGCTACTTTGCTGTACTCTTCTTGCTGGTGGGGGACTGCATTTGTGCTAATGTTCCTTGCTGTCTTACAGTTGCGGGGGATCCGCTTTGCGTTGGGGCTATTTACTATCCCTCAGTTGCAGAGGCTGTGTTTGTCCTCCTCTATCCTGGGTGACTGCCTTTGTCCTACGCTACCCTGGGTGACTGCCTTTGTCCTCCTGTACCATGGGTGTCTGCCTTTGTCCTACGGGGCCTCACGGTCATACTGTTGCTGGGTATCTGCGTTGTGCTAAGTTGCTGTCAGCTGCAGTTGCGGGGGGCTCCTTTGTGCTACTTTGCTATACTACAGTTGCGGGTGACTGTAGGTGTGCTTTACTGCGGTCGTACAGTTGTTGGCAACTGTTTTGTGCTTTCTGCTGCCGTACTGTCACTGGGGAAGTGTATTTGTGCTCCCCTGCCATTGCCCTGTTGTGTGGGGGTCTCTAACTGTTTTGGCGATGTCGTTGTGCGGGTCCGTACTGTGCAACGTTGCCATACAGACGTTGGGGGTCTGTATTTGTGCCCCCTGCTGTTGCACAGTCGTGTGGGGGGTCTTCGACTTCAGCTGTTGCCTTCTGGCCAGCTGCTAGTCTGTGTGGGTCCGTACTGCGCAACTTTGCCATACAGACGTTGGGGGTCTGTATTTGTGCCCCCTGCTGTTGCACAGTCGTGTGGGGGTCCTCGGGTCCTCGCGGTTCGCTTGTATGTTTCGCGCCAGTACATCTGGTCTGTTCCCCAGCTACTCCGGGTGATAACTTATGTAGGGTGTGTTCTTGGCTACTCCAAGAAATGTGCAGTAGTGTGCTGTAATTTTGTGTAGTAGTAGTAGTTTGTGCTTAGCTGTTGGTAGTTTGTGTTTCGCGCCAGCACATCTGGTCTGTTCCCCGGCTACTCTGGGTGATAACTTAGTTTGTAGGGTGTGTTCTTGGCTACTCCGAGAAAATGTGCCGTAGTGTGCTGTAGTGTGCTGTAATGTGTAGTAGCTTGTGCTTTACAGTACCGGCTTATCCGGTTTTTGCTTAGTGTAATTTAAGTCTATTGGGCTCTTCAGCTGCTCTTAAGTCCAGCTCGTTGCTTGCCATTGTTTGCTATGTACTTGTCTACCTGCTCTGGAAAGGGCCCGTTTGTTGCTTGTCTATGTTGCAGGAGTGGGTCTTTGCTTCTGGCTTTGCGTACAGGTTCCGGTCATTGATGGTCACCTGGATGTTGGTTGTTCAAATGCAGCTTTCACCATTTCTCTGTTGGTTGGCCCCTGGTGGCTTGCTTAGGTCCAGGTCGGTATGGTAATTTCGGAACCATTGATTATCATTTGGTAAGTTACTTCTCCACTTTATGTGTGACAGTAGTTCTGTTAGGAGAGGGTAATTCTCGGCAACATTGCTACAAGTTAGTTGGGAGTTTAGGCTTGCCTGGAGCTGCTTTACCTATAAGACCGCACCCGTCTTGGTGGATCGCCTGTTCCTGTAAACTGTTCCTCAGCTATTAGGGCAAACCCTCTCCGACGGAGCTACACCCTCCAAAGGTCATAGTTACATTACTGTATCCTTGTTAGGCTCTCTAGTGCGGGTACAGTAGTTATTGGTGTGGTTTCAAGCCCCTATGCGAGACATTGCAGGATTTTTAATTGTACATGCAACACGCATACAGTATATACAATACAGAATAAGTTTCTACTTCCTACAGGTATGTTACAAGAGAAACAATTCTCTAGTGTTATTGTTTATCATGCCTAAGTCATTTAGAATTTGCATAGCAGTTGCGGCAAAACCAAAACTTGGACTTTGGTGGTTTTTTCAAAGAAGCACAAGTAAAATGGAACCAGCAAAGACAATCATCACAGCCAATGGACTGGGCATCTTCCAGTTCTTCCTTCCAGCACTTACATATCAAGCTATTGGTTAACTTTAACTGTTTGATGATTTCCTCCACCAGAAACCATGCATCTTTTGAAAAATAACGGCGCAGACGCATAAAATTCACATTTTCACCTGCCAAGGCAGAATTAACTTTTTCAGGTCTTGTTTCAACCAGATCTTCATCAATAACACCCCCTTTCAGGGCATGATTGACATATTTCGGATCCAAAAGCCACATTAACAGAACTGGAATAAAGTAGAAGACAGTGGAAGAGTTAAGCCAAAAACAGAGCTACTAAAGTATGATACATTACACTAAGTGACAGGTTTCCCCAATTCCCCTTGCTCTGGCATTAGCTAGAGTAAAATTAATAAGTTGCACATTTGTAACGATGCCACATGACGGATTATACAGCAGAAACCTGAGGGATCTACTTATTTCATAGTTAAGGATGTTTATTGTTTTGCTAATCACGGATTTCCATATTTTAGGTGTTGTGCATTTTTGACCGATCCAAAATACAGTACTTCTGTAATTAACAATGCTATTTCCGGTGTACATTAACTTTGCAGCAAATCGAAAAGGTGGTAAACTGCTGAGAATTTAATGAATTTACTACCTTTTCGATTTGTTGCATTTTCAAACCACTGCCTAGGCAGCACTCTTCATTTTTCATACATTACCTTTGTCTTTTTCCTGTGGCATTTTCTTGAGAAAAGGTGTAGGCTTCTTTTTCTCAGTGCCGGTTGTTTTGCTCTTTTTTCTTGGAAGCCCAATCACAGTCAACTCTGCACCTTTCGGACGCCCACGTTTAGGAATTCTTGCAGGAATCTTGACTTGGCTTAGACCTAAGAGAGTAGCAGACATTTAGTATGAGAATTTTCTTAATCCGCAAGCTTGTCATGCACTCGTGCAACCATCCCAAGCAGGCAAGGAGATATGTAGTTATTTTGACTTGGCAAAACAATGTTAAAACAATTTTCTTTGCTTTAGTAGTAAAATAGTACCACAGTGCCACTCCTTAGTGCCACAGATCACCGGTTTTGGTAACATGACTATGAATGCTCCAAGAACTGATACAGAACTCATCTTCACCCCATGACTCCGCGGCCAAGTCAAGGTGGAAGCGAAAGGCTTAGGAACTAGGCTACAAGTATTGGTGTTGTAATTCACCACACTAGTTTAAGGCAGTGCAAATGCATGGGTGCTATTAACTTACTAATATGTCCATTGGCCATTGGATGACTGTTATTGGTCTCTAAATCAGACACTGAGTTTTCAAGACCACCATCCAGTTCTGTGGCTTGGAGTAATGCACCATGTGCCATATCATGGCAGTTTTCCGGTTCACTTCTTCCATCTGATTCATCAACAGTATGTTCTAAAAAGTAAACAAGACAATATAAACTTCTTCAGAAATTACAGGAACCACTGAGTATTTCAATAAAATCAAAGATAAAATGCATATCTTCACGCTCCAGTCTAACATACTCTATACTATAAATTTTGTACTTATAAAAGACTATAAAAAGGAAGGCAAAGATAGTGATATCAAGAGCATACCTTGTGTATCACTGTCATAATTAACTTGATGGACAGAAACTTCAACACCATCTTTCCAAGATTGTAATAAAAGGTTTAAAATCTCCATATGACTTGTAATAATCTCCATATGACTTGAGACAATCGAAGAAAGCTGCTGGCATAACTGAAAAGCCTTCTTATATTTCTGGCCCTGAGAAAGAACTTTCACCGTTGACGGCTCTCCAACAGAAACTGCAGTGCTTGCAGGTTCAAGTGGCATGCCAGGGTTCTTTAGAACATGATGCTTTGACTGATAGTAGTCTAACCTCCATCTTCTTGCGAACAGGCTGGAATTGAACATTCGTACCCCAGCAGCCTTTCTTACTGCAAAGATGTGCCTACAAGGTAGCTTCATTGCAGTCCAAAATGAGCAATCACAGGACACTTGTGACACTTTGACCCTTGAAGAAGTGCTGGAAAGTTCAACTGTCTCATTCAAATTTGCTTCTTCGGGGTATTGTCAACTAACTCCATTTGCTTCAACACAAAGCTGAATGCATAAGGAATCAGAGCTTTCATATAGGCTTTCATGATGGCTCGGTGATCCCTGGCATCTCTAAGTGATTGAATGGCCAATAGCAACTCGTCAAAAAATTTCTCTAAGTTTGAAAACTTAGAGCAAACACTCTTGACGTTTTGGTTGATTGACTCTATTCTGTTGTTTGTCCCATTCAGTAACGTCAAATTTGTAGCTTTGAGGCCTTCAACCCACTGCACATGGATTGGATGCCAGTTTTCCTCGAAATAGTCGACAACACTCTGGATCTTTGTGGCATGAAGCTCAGAACGCAATGATTTGTACTGCTCTACATTCTTAGCATATGTCATCTTTTGCAGAATTTCTAAACACAAATTCCGCTCCTCCAATCTGATACCCATTTTTTCAGTGGTCACTTCTCTCCGAAATGTTCTCTGGGTATGGAATAGGCATACCAAAAGTTTCCCCTCTGGAAATTCTGAAGCAAAAACTTCTCTCTCATTAAAGTCTTTATCCGACATAATGGTCTGAGTTTTGCTCCAAGTTGGATTATGCTCTTTGAATATTTCAACCATTCTTCTTATGATGGCCCCTTCCTCATTAGCGACCAGAAAAATGGCAACAATCTCACTTTCACCATTTCCATCCTCTCCCAAAAGGATCGATAAAGAGAGGCATCCTAAGCTCATTGAGCTTGTGTGTTGCATCAACAAACAAGATCTCTGGAAAGGATGTGTATGCAGTTTTCATTGCACTGTCTTGGTAAAACAGACCCAATAGGTTCGACTCGCTGTCCACAGCAACTTCAGTTGTTGAACCTAAGAAAATGAAATGTATAAGCTGTGCATAGTGCATGATAGCCATAGAAGTGGGTGAAGTACTAGGCTGATGCGGTACTGAAAAAATACCGCATCAACATTTGGTCAAATAACAAATTAATGTAAACAAGCAACATAACACTGATAATTGACCTTTTCAACGAAACAGTGAATCATGGGTAATCAGGACTAAATTGAAAAGAAATACTTGACCCATATCAAAGGAAGCACATTGCACGGGTCAAGTATTTCTTTTCAATTTAGTCCGATTACCCATGATTCACTGTTCTGTCAAAAAGGTCTATCGGTTTTAGCATAAGCGCAATACCGATAACACCGTAGATTTTGGTACATGTATATTTTTGAATTAAAAAACTGAATAATCCATAATTATCAATATATATCAAATTCGCAATATTCTTTTTTTCTTCTAAGCAGCATTGTGCTAACGTTTCTCTACCTTAATCAATAGGCAATTTGGGTCATCAATTTTACAATTCTTGGTCCAATAGCAAATGTAAACAAGTAACAAAACACTGATAATCGGTTTCAGTATAAGCGCAATACCGATAACACCGTATATTTCGGTATACCGATATTTTTTAATTAAAAAACCGAGTAATCGATATTTAGAAAATACCGATAATTATCGATATACCACACCAGCCTATGAAGTACAATGTACAAACAAACCACTATCGATTTCCTTACCTGCATTCTGACTAAGCTTCACTGCTATTGCCTTTACGTCATTTTTCTTGACACCATTCTTAGCCATCTTTGCTCTGATATTCGAGATATCTCTTCCAGTAACAACCTGCCCACTAGTTTTTTGAAGATGGTTTTGAAGCATTGCTTTGTGGCACTTCATGTCAAGCATTTTGGTTGCTTCATTTAAGAGATCTTGATCCAACTTTCGCTGCTGTGGAAAATGACTGAAGGAAGTCTATAAAGAATAGATATAAAGTAATATTAGATATAAAGTTCAAAAATTACCATCAGATTTACTGTCATGGCAATAGAAGTGTTCCTGAAGTATTGTTGAAATTCATTTGCTGGTGCAATTGATTTGATGAAGTTTGTTGAACTTCATGCATTGCAGTTGCTTGGTTTACAGGTTTAAGGGAACCAATAGCATTATGAGTCAATCTCTGACAATCAATCAAATACAAAACAGGAAGTTGTTTAACAGACAAACAAACTCGGACAACCTATATGGACACTAAAGAGGTCAGTGACACAGTGAAATGGTTGAAAGGCATGCTTGGGGTAATTGCAAAAGTGGTTTCGATCAAAGATAGTAGACAACACTGTTACGAGTTTTTCCAATTTTCCAGCCGCAAAAAAATACAAACCTCAGAGAGAAGTGTAAGTGGATTAGGGCATGCTGTCGCAGCAACAAATTCACTTTGAGAGAAAGATAGCTACATTTGCAGCCGTTATTTTATCCGTCAATGTGATCTAAGGAATTAAACCCTCTAATATATGCAGCCACAGCTTTACTACAGGCATAGTTACTCGAAATGCCAAGAGTATGGTTTGCGTAACTGTGCAGCATTGACCCATATATATTTTACATCAACAAAGGCTCGACAGGGATATCATATGACATGTGTTGATGTGTATCATGTGTGATGATTGATCACTAACATGTATTATTACTGTTCTGACAAAAGATTTTTATTATCTTTGTGCAATTTCCCACAACGCTGGATTTGTCGCAGCGACAGCATGCCCTAATCCAAGCACACTTCTCTCTGTTTTAATTTTTATTGTATTTTTTGTGGCTGGAAAATTGAAAAACTTCTAGCAGTCTCGTCTACTCTCTTTACGCACTTTGATTGTTCTGGTATCGAGAATCACTTTTACTATTACCTCAAGCATGCCTTTCAACCATTTTACTGTGTCACCTCTTTAGTGTCCATATAGGTTGTCCAAATTTGTTTGTCTGAAAAATTTGCATTGAGGCCATGTGCAACCCCCTCCCCCACCATTGAAGTAGCACAGTAAAGGTGTATTGCTTGGCTTCAACAAATGAATTGCAACAATATTTTAGGAACACTTCTGTTGCCACGAAAGTAACTTTATCCTACATTTTAAACTCAATGGTACAACATGACATGAGTAGATGACTCTCAGTCTCACCCATTTTGTATAAGTCCCACCAGATGTGAGTAGCACCATACTAGGTAGGACCTTATAGTATTAGGCATAACTGAAAATCATAACTGAAAATTAATTCGAACTTGAATGTTAAGATCCACATATTGACTGGGTAATACCCAATTTTAATGTGGTATCACTGGTTTGTAACCACACTTAGCCTTGTCTACTACTCAGTACCATCCTCAAGTAGACCCAGGGTGATGTTGTTTAATAACTTCAGTTGCCAAATAATGGTGAGCAGAACACTTCTCAACAGAAAGAGGATTATAGTTACGAACCGACCACTCCTCTGTGACTTGAAACTTTTAATAAATGTCACTGACTGTGTCAGTCAATCTACACTAGACTAATACCTCATCAACTGCGTGATTGTGAGTTTCTTCCATCCCGACGACTTCCAAATGACTACCATCCTTTGTCGTAACAAATTTGATCTCCATCGGGCAATCTTTCCTAAAGGTCCTGATTAAGTATGGAAGAAAGAAAGAATAAGTAATCGCTTTGTTTCTCATTAAGCTATATTAAATAGTGAATTACAGAAATGTGAAACACTGACTAGTAAGACTTCCTTCATTTTAATGTCAATAAAACACGTGGTCGTACTCTTAGTTTAATTGCATCAATCGGGTGTGGACCGCCCGGTCACCATGATTTACTGTCTAAGAAAGAATTGTTAGCCTATCTACATACCTTTGATTTGGTCTCACTCCATTTGACCTTGATTTGAAACACTTCCCTCCAGCAATACACGAATATACAATGTGGCTGTAGCGCAAGTTCTCGTTCAATTTCCTGCTTGGATTTCTTTTCAAGGTTGAGGCGATCGTCCTCGAGTCTCTCACATACAATTGACAAAACTTTTCCGACCTGTAATGTTCAATCGCGCTGTTTACCTCTTCAAATGAAGACCATTTCGCTCCAACTTGTATAACACAGTGACCTTGATCCATCCTTCGCTTCGCCAGGACGCAAGGCATAAAGACAATGTGTTTTGATTTTCGAACTGAAAACATTAGCATAATACCCATGCTTGTGCGTCATCGGTCCCGCGCATGCGTTATCCATTTGTCGGACCTATAACCGTAGGACAAGAAAGTCCGGTGTCGGACGTCTAACCACGGCGTTAATAATACACTGTTTTTAATACGGTTTAAGGTTTAATATCACTTTGCCAATCCATACATACAAATAACATAACACTATTTACATAACAACAATAAGATATTACAATATTTACATAAGTCATAACAAAATAACGGAAATAATTGGATGGCGGGATCGCAGCAGGGGGAAACTGAATTCCCATATAAAAGCTGCGCTCCTAAGACGAAACAGATATTTTACAACACAAAGAGATACTAGTTTTAGCAACTAAAAACCTATTATAAAAACCCCCAACTATTTACAAATTAGACGGGGGAAAAGCTATTTTTTAAATTAATGTACAAGGAACGTTTAAACGAGGCGAGACTAGTAGCGGACATAACAGATCTAGGTAAAGAGTTCCAGTCATTAATATATCGGTTGAAAAAAGAGAACTTGAAATAGTTAGTACGAAAGGCCTTTGGACGGATTTTAAAGTCATGATTAGTACGTGTACGTGAAGAACCTATCAGATCAAAATATTTATTTGAGTCAATGTCACGATAACCAAATATTATCTTATACATTTGAACTAGGCAAAGATATTTGCGCCTAGTTTCGAGTGAGACTCGTTTGGTCTCACCCAGTCTCTCCGCGTATGTCTTGTCCGAGCTACAAATTAATCAAACGTGTTTGCCCTTCTCTGAAGACGTTCAATAGTTTGAATGTGTTTGACTAGCCAGGGATTCCAGACAGGACAAGCATACTCAAGAATTGGTAGGACCAACGCATTGAAAGCTACAGAAACACCCTCTGGATTCTTTTGCCCAAACGTTCTTCTTATTAGTCCCAAAATATTGTTAGCTTTGCTGCAGATAGAACTGATGTGGAAGTCCCACCACAGAGTGCTTTCCAACCAAACTCCCAGATGTTTGTGTTGAGTAACCGTCAGCAAGTTCGTATTACCAAGGGAATACTCATGAGGAGGTGCAACTGGGTTTCTTTTTCTAGAAATGTGAAGCGCCTTGTATTTCTCCATTTTCAGGGTTACTGACCAGGGGCCAGTTGTATAAAAAGGTGGTTAACTTTAACTGAAGTTAGAGCTTAATTCTAGCCAATCAAGACCAGTGTTTGAGAAATTAACTACAATTTAACTACGCAACGGGTAGTTAAACTGTCGTTAAAAGTTCTATACAACTGGCTGCAGGTCTTACACCAGTCTGAAGCACGTGACAGGTCCTCCTGTAATTGTGCACAGCTAGAAACAGAACCAATTTGGCGGTGGAGTACAGTGTCGTCAGCGAAAAGATCTGAGCTGCAGTTGACTGAGGATGGAAGGTCATTGATGTAGACCAAGAACAATAAGGGACCGAGTATGCTTCCTTGAGGCACCCCCGACGTCACGTCTAACCATTTGGATGACTGTCCTTCAACAACTACTCGTTGTTTTCTAGACGCGAGGAAATCTTTGATCCAGTTAAACTGCTGACCTTTTATCCCATAAAGCTGTAACTTGTGAAGAAGGTGACGGTGTGAGACTTTATCAAAAGCTTTAGCAAAATCTAAAAACAATGCGTCAACTGAGCCAAGTTTGTCAAGAGTGGAAAACCAGTTATGAACTAGTTGGAGAAGCTGCGTTAAGCACGAACGCGACTGTAAAAATCCATGTTGGTTGTCACACAAAAGTTTTAGTTCCTGTAAGAAAGCCATAATGTGTTTGTGCACTAAACGTTCAGCTGTCTTAACGACTATACTGGTAAGTTTGTTTACCACTTTTGAAAATCGGGACTACATTTGCCCGCTTCCAATCGGAAGGTAAAGAACCTAGAGCCAGAGAATGATTGAAAATCTTTGCTAATGAAGGAGCTAGTTCTTGGGCACATTCCTTTAAAATCCATGGTGAGATTCCGTCAGGACCGTACGCTTTAGATGGATCAAGTAAACGAAGCTCTCTTGCCACATCGTCTGCGCTGCACCATAAGTCACTTATAAAGGAATCAGTAACGGGTACTTCACTCGGGTCTAGGGTATGATCTGGCGTAATCTTGTTAAACACCGACTTGAAGAAGGAATTAAAAATATCCGCTTTGCCAGCAGCTGATTTAAGCTTTGTTGTTGTTGTATTCAACGCAGGTAGCCACACTTGATTTTCCCGTACGCGATTTGATGAAGGACCAAAATCTCTTCGGGTTGGTGTTCAGCGAATTCGTGAGCTTATCAACATAGGATCGATAAGCTTTGTTTAATTGATCTTTTACATAGTTACTAAAATGTTTATAGTTTGTCCATTTATCGGGGTCCCCAGAGGATTTTGCCTGCTTCCACAATCTTCGTTTCTTATGGATCAATTTCTTGAGCTCCGTATTGAACCATGGCGTATTTCGTCGGAGTTTTACAAACTTCGATGGAATGTTACGCTCAACAGCTTGGAAAAATAAAGTCTTCCATGCTTCCCATATCTCGTCCACTGTCTCCATCAGAAAAACGCAGTCCCATTGGACATAACTGAAGTCTTCCCTCAAAGCTGCCGATTTTGCGGATCGGTAATCATAGACAACAACTCTAGGGCTAAGTTTGGGTCTAATGATTTTGAGTTTCAACTGAAAATCAATACAGTGATGGTCTGATTGCCCAAGAGGCGCAGAGATATCCAGGTCCGATATTAACTCCGGTGCTGCAGTGAACACGAGGTCAAGGATATTATTACCACGAGTAGGACTTAAGACCAATTGATTGAGGAAATAATCAGCAGTGATATCACAGAGCGCCGATGATAAATTGTCGTGTCAAGTCGGAGATGCTGTCGAGCAGTCAATGTTAGGTAGATTGAAATCCCCCAGTAAAACTGTTGTTAAGTTGCACCCACTACGCTCAATCAACGATAGAGACCGTTCTAGTTCTTGTAAATAATTGACATCTGATGATGGAGGTCGGTAGAAAACTCCAGAAGTTTCGTATGCGGATTAGGTATCGTTATTTCACACCATAAGATCTCGCACGCCGTTTCAAACTCTTCTCGTCTTATACAGCTAAGTTGTTGACCGCAAGCTAAGAGAACGCCACCGCCCTGCCTCGAGCGATCCCTTCGGAACACTTGAAGTGAGCTTGGAAATATCTCCAAGCTTATGCGTCGCACGCTGTAGAGCCTCAATCCTATAATGTTTAGACGTTTAATTTATGCGTACGTATTGGTGCGCATGTCATATACATAATTAAGAGTGATGAACACATCTTTTAAGTTATATAGTTCAGTTGATATTAGGTTTCGGGACAGTAAACAATACGCATAAACGTCTCTGTGTCTAACCATTTATTTGTACCACACAACTTTATATATGGCGACGAGGATATAAAAGTGAACACACTAGTGAGCATTTAAACCAACAGTGCTTTCAATCAACGTTTTGAAACCATGGCAAGTGGTCGAATCGACTTGGCTCCTCTTGCGCCTTTCGATCCATTATCCGAACCACGTTCCCTCAGTCAACGCTTGAAAGAGTGAAAACGCTCTAAACATCACTGACAACAAGCAGAAACGCGCTCTTCTCCTCTACCAAGCTGGTCAGACAACACAAGACATCTTCGATACACTCGTTGACACGTACAGGAGAGGACAACGACTATAAAACCGCGATTGAGCAGCTCGACGCATATTTCACGCCCCGGAAAAACATCGATTATGAAATCTTCAAATTTCGTACAACTACACAACAGAGCAGGAAACAATCGATCAGTTTGCGACTCGCTTGCGAAAGATGGCTGTAATTTTACCAACATCGACAACGAGGTCAAGTCAACTATTATTCAGAACTGTCTTTCGATGCGATTAACAAGATATGCCCTCATCGAACCTGAAATCACTCTGGCTAAACTCCTAGCAAAAGGACGTGCTTACGAACTAAGTAAGATACAATCCTCCGATATTGAACAATCCCTAGCATCTTTCAACATGTCTTGTGAACCTCCTCAATCAGTGTTATCAACCGGTCGTCGTCAAAATACACCTTCTCATAAGAGTCCTCCATCTGATCACAAAACTCAGCAATGTCGAAATTGTGGGGGATCATGGCCGCATATCAACAACCCTTTCCCTGCGAAAGGCAAAACATGCTCGAACTGTGGCAAAGCTAAATATCGAGAATGTTCCTACCGCTGAACTGTAGTCCTCGACAAAATCACAAGTTTTTAATATTCAATAAAAATAACAAATAACAAAAAGGGTCTCGTCACGAACACACGTTGTTGCTAGCGCACGGGCTATTCCCATCAAACTGAGTCTACAGTACCACGTCAACTCGTCAACTGACTCTAGGGCCCTATCTCAAGTTACCTTTAACACTTACATACGTAATCACTAGGCTCTGACGTCACATGCATGCAAATTAACTGAGCTAAATGTATCTAGAAGTGTTCTTAATCGAGTGCCAGTCTCCCACACACTCCCCCATATAGCTCGGGCTCGAGATATATGCCCTTATATAGAGACTGGCTCCGACATTTCCTGCAAGGTCAATGCCGAATATCTTTTAACTAGAGCTACTATATTATAAAAATATTATATATGAACAAAACTAAGTTATTATCAAAGTATGAATAAATGTTAACTTTAATGAGACAACTTATCAGATCTCTTCTTCTTCATTTTCTACTGTTTGCTGGATCCTAAGGTTTGCTGCTGTAGCGGCATCTCGTTTCTCTCGTGGCACAAAGTCTGGTGCTTTCGGATCCAGTTTCTTCGACTTGTCTTCATCACAAGATAACTCCAATGGGTAAAGGGGTTGGATAGCTCTTTCGAGATAACCTTTAGCCGTCTTCACCTTGGCTGCTCGTATCACTCCATCACGTCCTTTGATTAACTCGACTACGATTCCCATCTTCCAACGGTTTCGGTTTTTCTCGTCGTCTTGAATAATCACAGCAGCTCCTTTCTTTGGATGTGAAATATTCTTGCTGCCAGGCTGTCGGTGTCGTTCACGTAAACTCATCACATACTCACGTGAAGAGCGTCTCCACATGATTTCTTTACACTTGCTGAGGAACTTAGCTCGCTTACGTAGGTCCCTTTCTTCGATGTAGTGAGGTTTCAACTCTGGTAGAACGCTCGGGTTGACATTTAACATGGTGTTAGGAGTGAGGACAGGCAGTTCGACCTCATCCTCCAAATAAGTCAGCGGTAGGTTGTTGAGAGCAACTTCGATATCAAGAACTATCTCTTCTAATTCTTCCCACGTTAAACTACCGTTACCGACGACCTTGTAGAAAGCTCGTTTGAAGAGACTAATGAGGCGTTCAAACTGGCCACCCCACCATGGAGCGCGATTCAGATTGAATCTCCATGTGATGGAGTGATCCGTGAGAAACGTATGCAGACTTTCATCTTCCTGTGCTCGTTTCAAGCACTTTTTCGCAGCTTTAAACGTCGCCGCGTTGTCCGAGTATAATATCTCAGGTCGGCCTCGTCGTGCTATGAGTCTCTTTAGACTTGGTAAGAATTCAGCAACTTCTAAAGATTTCAACAGTTCGAGATGAACTGCTCCCGTTAGAGTGTATCCGTAGAGGACCAAGTACGCTTTCCTAACTGCCTTCGCTTTCGTTTGGTAACGAATTGGACCAGAGAAATCTACTCCAAGAACTTGGAATGGTGTTGAGCCTTCTGTTCGTGTAGGAGGTAAATTCCCAGGTGCTGAATTGTGGTAGGCTTGAGTTCGAACTTTCATACACCCAAAGCAGTGGCTCCTAATTATTTTCACGAGACGACGTAACTTTTGTACCCAATGATGCTCTCTGACTTTAGCCATAGTCATGGCCACTCCCCCGTGGAGTGTGGAAAGGTGAGCTTGCTCTACTAATTTCTGTGTATAGATGTGGTTCTCTGGTAAAAATATCGGGTAGTCTCCTTCGATTCTGCCTCGGCATTCTAGCGTCATGTGATCGTACTTGCTTCTTTTCTTCGAGTTATTCGACATTGGAATGCCATTTGTGCAATTTGAAAGAAGCGTCTTCAAAGACTTCGTTTGCCTTGAACTTCTTATCTTTGACTTCTTCAGTGTTCGCTTCCCCCGTCATCAGATCATCGACGTACAGGCCGTCACGAATTTCCTTAACGATATCCGGGCATTTCTCCTCCCATGTCTTCAAGTGTTCGTGAAGAACACCGCCGAGCAGGAATGGGGAACAGGTTAGTCCGAACAACGCTCTTGTAAATGGGTAGATGTTAATTTCATCACTTCCTGGCGTTTTCCAGTGAAATCTTAACGCGTCTCGTTCTTGTTCTTTGATCCTGACTTGTAAGAACGCCTTTTCGATGTCGCCAGTGAGTAGGACTGGGTAGAAACGAGACCGAACAAGAACGCTCCAAAGCAGGTTCTGGAGAGGAGGACCGGAATGTAAACAGCCGTTCAAGGATGGTTTAGCGTTCGATTCTCTTGCCGAGGCGTCGTACACAATACGTAGTTTAGTAGTTTCTGCGGTATTTTTCGTGATTCCCTTGTGGGGAATATAGAACTCGTTACCGGTGGGCTCTGCTGGCGATGGTTCGATAACCCCTTGCTCGAGTTGCTCCGTAATGATGTCGTCGTAACGTTGGTAGTTTCCGTTGTGTTCAAGTCGTTTCACTAAGTTGCTTAGTCTACGTCGACTTCCGATCTCGTTTGTTGGTACAGCTGGATGGTTAGACTTCCAGGGTAGATTCGTTTCGAACCACCCCGCCGAGTTTCTCACGAGTTGTTCCTTGAAGTCGTGATACACCGAGTCTTGGTCGTTCTCCATAGTGTCTGCGAGACCTAAGACGTCTAATCGACACAGATTCTCGAAATCCGCCTGCGATGTCTGGGTCAGCAGTATTGTATTTTTGTCTAACTCGATCCCAGGACTCATGATGAACCACCCGAGTTTGGTCTTTTCCGCCACTGGCTCGCAATCGCCCCTACGAGAGGCTTGGTGCTAGTTTTAATTCGAGCGTACTCCCCGCTGCCAAGTATGACGTGAATCGGAAGTTGTTGCTTCGTGTCGCAATCGATTACGTCACGATCTCTCTCGGTAGAAGTGACTGGGTTTCGCTTTACCCATTGCCGTATGGCTTCTGTCAACTGAATGAAGTCCCACGGTTCCCATTCTGGGTCGGTACGGACTAAATCACCCCTAATCCCCCATAGTTTCTCTAAGGTCATGGATATATTCCCGTTTACTTGATCTAGTTTTTTCATCGTCTCGAGCGCTTGAACACAGAACGTTAATTTGTCACTAAATTTCGATATCTTCCACGGGTTAAGTCTAGAATTTCTTTCACGTAACATTTGATGATTTTGGACTCTTTGCCGTATTTGTCCTGTAAAACGGCTTTCGCGCGGTTATAACCTTCGGCCGAGAACGGCAGGGCCTCTATACAACGTTTGACCTTTGGATCAAGTAATTCGGATAAATAGGTGAATTTGCTTATCGGTGCAATTGAACTTTTGTCTATCGCTTCAGTGAATTGGCCCCAAAACCTAGGCCAATCCATAAACGAACCCTCGAATTTCGATATCACCAACTTCGGTAATCTCGCCGTTTTTGTGGCAAACGCTTCACATTCCTGCGTTTCCGGTTTATGCTTCGAAATGCTCGCGATTTCTGCTTGCATTTTCAACCGTTTCTCATGCAGTTCCATTTCGAACTTAAACTGCTCCTCCTGCGCTACAACCTTTTGTGCTTGTTCCTTTTCTGCGAGCCACTCTTCGAGCCGAATCACCTCCCCGTCTGCCTCTTCGAGCTTGCTGTCAATCTGGTCACTCCAATCGCTAATCTTCGAGAGATCCTCCTTTTGGGCAATCCAGAGAGATCCTCCTTTTGTTTGTAGCGTTTCGAGGTGCCGCTTAATTGTTGCTCTCTTGAATTCTTGCTCTCTTCTCTCTCCTGAATCCAATACGGTACTTGTCATTTCTACAGCCATTCTTAGCTGCGTTAGCTTCGTCTCTAGGTCCACCGACCCCATACTCATACGTTGTAAATCCAAAATGTAAAGTCCGTTTCAATAACTTTACAGCTATCCCGTCGGAGGTGCCACTATATCGAGAATGTTCCCTCCGCTGAACTATAGTCCTTGACAAAATCACAAAGTTTTAATATATTCAATAAAAATAACAAATAACAAAAAAGGGTCTCGTCACGAACACACGTTGTTGCTAGCGCACGGGCTATTCACATCAAACTGAATCTACAGTACCACGTCAACTCGTCAACTGACTCTAAGGCCCTATCTCAAGTTACCTTTAACACTTATGCATACGTAATCACTAGGCTCTGACGTTAATCGAGTGCCAGTCTCCCACACACGTGCCCACACAAACCATTTTGCTAAAGTATGTCGCAGCGCTCCAAAACCGAAAGCAAAGTCCCATCATCACAACAGGTCCAGCCAAAGGCCAAAAGTTCAGCACATCGCCGATCAGTCAGACCCCGAAACATCTTCGAATTCAAGCAGTAGTGATAACGAGTACCTTTTCACTTTAAATCCCAAGTCAAAGCGAAAAACAACATCTCATACGCAAGTCAAAATCAACAACATTCCTATTGATATGGTAATCGACACCGGTGCCTCCATTGACATAATAGACGAACTTGCTTACGAAACTTTGACGAAAACAACACCTATACCACTGCAACGTTCGACGACTCGCATATTCGCCTATGGTGCTAAACAAAAACTCTCTGTGCTCGGACAATTCAGTGAAACACTTCAATCTGATTCACACTCGACATCGGCGCAAATTCATGTGATCAAAGAAGATTATGGTTGTTTACTTAGCTATCAAACCGCAACAGCGCTAAACCTCATCACTCTTCGCATGCACATATCTGCATGGACTTGGGACTCATTCTTCTGTGCCGGATATGAGTAGAGTTGTTAGTGCTCAATCTCCTGTGCTTTGCTGGCTTTACTCTGAGTTCCTTTGTTAAGGTAAAAACAAAGCATGGCTAGCATCGACAAAAATCTTGTTCAGCCCTGAATACAAGGTCACTACAAGTACATACAGTAATTACAACATTGTTTTTACCATAGTAGCTATAGGCATGATTGAACGCAGTAGATACATGCATGTCTGGACATGCCTATTTTTTTAAACTTTTTATCAATTTTAATAAACTCATTTTTACAGTAGCTACTTGGCCTCATTTGATTTGTATATATTTTACATTATGCTACTGAGGGACAACTTCATTCGATTAAGAAGAGAAAAGTATGTTGAATACGATCTAATACTAATCGACAGTTGACTCATTTTTCGGGCAAAAAACTGTTTCGTAGGTCATGTCCAATGCCACCCACGACAAAGTGACATAACTGATGAACAGACGTCCGTCACGTCCCATCCAAGCCAGGAAGCCAAGGTCGTCACTTGCCTCCTCTACTAAAAGAACACTTGATCTAGATGCGAATGAGAAAATAACTCATTCCTCGCAATCTGAAGTGATACCGCATGACTGGCTTGACGACCTTGCCGTAGAACTCCACACCACGTCTCCTAATCTAACCACCAAATATTCCAGTTCCGGAAATGAAGATTCCAATTCCGAAAGTAAAGATTGAGTTTCCGAAACTCGGAAATCAGATTGGATCGATTCTGTTGCAAGTCTGTCTTGTATTAGCAGTTTAATGTATGCAATTGTCAAGCATTGGTAAATGATGCAAGAAAGTCAGACATTCCTGATACTGAACAATGGATTGTAGAGGCAATGGATACTATCAAACAGGTAAAAGAAAGCTGTGGCAGATTTTTGGAAAGTACCGACAGCTTGCTTCAACATATTCAAACGAAGAAACCCAACGTTAACGACACAAGGTCTCTCCAGGCCTCTGTAGAGCATGATCCAGCCTTACGCGGTGAGGCCTGTGGAGACAACCAGAGGGACTACCTGGTTGAACTTGGGTCTTTTCAGCCAAGGTTACATTGTTTCCCAACCAATCAAGATATACCTCAGGGCAAGCAGAATCGTTTTTCGCCACGATGGTATGACGAGTACCCACATTTAGAATACATGTACAGTATGAAGAAAGATGCTGTTCGTTTTCTGTTTCGTGTGCTCGTATTCGATGACACGCCTTCAAAAGAGAAGGCAGACCCAAGCTGGATAAGCACGGGAGTAAAAAAATGGCACAAGATGAAAAGTGTTGGAAAGAACAAGCAAGGAAAACTGGCTCAACACTTCTCGTCACAAAGTCACAAGGCCGCTCTTGCAGCATACTGTCAGCATGTGTCACTTCTTACAGAGGACAAAACATGTAGACATCCAGCTCGATAAAGCCAAAAGGGCAGCACAAACCCAGGAAGCTGAAGACCTAGAATACAATCGTAAAGTCATCCACATCCTTTTAGACATCGCAAGAGCACTTGCCCGGCAGACTCTTCCCTTCAGGGGCGACAGCGATAAAGACTTTTACCAGTTGGTCCTATTGGTCAGTAGACATGTACCAATTAGTCTTAACAGTAGATAACCGATAAAAGGATGAACCCCCACCATGCCACCTATTTAAGTCCTCAGTCGCAGAACGAGTTCATCACCTTGCTCGAAACGGAAGTGAGAGGAAAAGTTGTGGAAGAAGTTAAAAGTGCAGGGCTATTTTCTGTGATTGCAGATACAACTCCTCACGAAGAGTACACGGACAGAATTTATGTTGTTCTTAGATACGTTAACGACGCCGGAAAGCCAACCGAAAGGCTGCTTGATCTTAGGGAGACTGTTGACAAGACAGGTCTTGGGCAAGCGCAGGACATCCTCTCCACGATAGAGCAGTGTGGAATGGATACCGAAGACCTATGCTTTAAATCTTACGACTTTGCGGCCGCCATGTCTGGTGAACTCAATGGTGCTCAGAAGAAATTGTCCGAGCTGTTGGTCGTGATATCCCATACGTACCATGTCAAGCACATCGCTGTAACACTGTAGTCGAGCATAGTTGCAACGCAAGTGTTATCGTCCGCGAAATGTTTGACATACTGGAAGCACTTTTTGTTTTCTTTACGTCCAGTAGGAAACGATTTCAACCACTATAAAGAAGAAATAACCAAGATTGAGAACTGCCTAATGCTTAGAAACTTGTCCAAAACGTAATGGAGACATGGGGTGCAACAGCGGAGAGTATCCAAGCTGTCTGGACATCATTTGAAGTAATTGTAGACCGACAAACCCAAACCCAAGCAGTCGGCTTGAGGAAAAGAATGCTTTTGCTAGATTTCGTTGTTGCGATAATGTTCATGAAGAACATTGCGTATAAAACGAAAAGTCTTGTAGTACAGCTCCAAAGAGTTGAACTCAACATTCTGAATGCAACTGGCCTTGTGGAAGCTACCTTAAGGTGGCTCCATACAGTTTCTAGAAAAATGGAAAATACAAGTTTGAGAGTCCAAAACACATACATAAGCAATTCGGAAACAGAATAAAACTAAATGTTACGCATAATTAAACAGTCTGACAATCAAAAACTGTTACCAAATAAATAGCAACAGTTGTTGCTATGGCAACAACAGTTGTTGCTATGGCAACAATGACGTTTCAAAATGGCTGCCAATTACCTTTCAAACTAATTTAATTCGAAAAAAACTTTGGTGACCCCCAATTTTTTTTCCATTAAAACTTTTCTTGAAGTATGAGTAATCAATAGGCTGATTTTAAAAAAATTCTGTAGATCCAAATTTTAAAAAAATTACCAAACATGATTTTTTCGGCGAAAAAATTATTCCTTAGACAGAATTTATTTTAAATCAGCCTATTGATTACTCATACTTCAAGAAAAGTTTTAATGAAAAAACAATTGGGGGTCACCAACGTTTTTTTCGAATTAAATTATTTGGAACGGTAATTGGCAGCCATTTTGAAACGTCATTGTTGCCATAGCAACAACTGTTCCTATTTATTTGGTAACAGTTTTTGATTGTCAGAATGTTTAACTATGCATAACATTTAGTTTTCTTCTTTTTCCGAATTGTTTATGCACGTGTCTTGGACTCTCAAACTTGTATTTTCCATTTTTCTAGAAACTGTATGGAGCCACCTTAAGTACCATGGAGAAAATTTGAGCTGACGACAAAATGATGGACGATCAAGTTGAATCATCCATAATCTTCGCCAGAAGCCTCGGAATTGATCCAGAAAATTATTTCAACCGACATCACCGCCCCAGAAGAGCACCTACACGTCTAGACTAACAAGCCGAAACAGCAGCTGTGGTTTCCCTACGACAGTTCTACAGAAAGCAGTTTCGAGAGGTCCCAGATGCCCTTACTTCACGAATGGGCGAACATCTAGCCCAATGTAAGAAGAGCATTTTGCCACTGTTGAAGTGCCTTAAATCATCAATCGATGCAACGCGCATTCATTCTGCTGTTTCACTATTCCCGCCATCACAGACGCCTAACACTTTTGCCGACATGGTTTTTTCAAAGAGTCGGGTTGTTTGGGAATGCAGCCCTAAATTGGTGGTAAACTCCATCTAAAGCTAAATACCGGCACGAGACCGATAGCGAACAAGTACCGTGAGGGAAAGATGAAAAGAACTTTGAAAAGAGAGTTAAAGAGTACGTGAAACCGTTGAAAGGGAAGCGAATGGTTAAAAGGGAAGCGAATGAAACCAGCAATTTGCCTTGCCGGATTCAGTCGCCTGCGCTCGATCACGTGTTTATTCGCAATTTTTTTAGACGCGACTCGCACAATTGGCCGAGCGAAGGCGGCGCACTTCTGGTAGGTGAGTGTCAGCATCAGATGGTCACGGGTTAGAAAGTTGCGATGAAGGTAGATCCTTCGGGATTGTTCAGCGTCGCAAACAAATCACTCGAGGCTGCCTGTGGTCTCTCGCAATGCGTGCCTTCCATGGGTTCGCTGATGTCCAGTCCTGTTGATGCGGTTGTCGACTGCGGCGGACGGCTATGCCAGTGCCTCCAAGCCGCTGCCCGTCTCCAGATCGGGGTGCACACACCAAGGCGTTGACGATGCTGACGAAAATACGGTTGCATCCGACCCGTCTTGAAACACGGACCAAGGAGTCTAACATGTGCGGGAGTCTGTGGGTGATCGAAACCCGGTGGCGAAATGAAAGTGAAGGGAACTTTTTGGCTGCTGAGGTGAGAAGCCCGGCCGTCGTGGCCAAGCCGTATCATCGACCGACCTGTTCTAATCCTAGAAATGTTTGAGTAAGAGCGTACATGTTGGGACCCGAAAGATGGTGAACTATGCCTGAATAGAGTGAAGCCAGCGGAAACACTGGTGAAAGCTCGTAGCGATTCTGACGTGCAAATCGATCCTCAAATTTGGGTATAGCGGCGAAAGACTAATCGAACCATCTAGTAGCTGGTTCCCTCCGAAGTTTCCCACAGGATAGCTGGGACTCCGATGCAGTTTTGTCGGGTAAAGCGAATGACTAGAGGTCTTAGGGTCGAAATGACTTTAAACTATTCTCAAACTTTAAATTGGTAAGAAGTCCGACTTGCTCGAATGAAGCCGGACAATGGAATGCGAGTCCTTAGTGACTCATTTTTGATAAGCAGAACTGGCGGGATGAACCGAACGTCGGGTTAAGGTGCCCAAGTCGACGCTCATCAGATCCCATAAAAGGTGTAGGTCGATCTTGATAGCAGGACGGTGGCCATGGAAGTCGGAAATCGCACCCATACTCGACCGTCGGAGCAAATGCCCTAGTTTCGACGGGTAGGAGGGCGCGGAGGTCGTGACGCAGCCTTTGACGCGAGTCAGGGTGAAACGTCCTCTGGTGCATATCTTGGTGGTAGTAGCAAATATTCAAATGAGAACTTTGAAGACTGAAGCGGAGAAAGGTTCCATGTGAACAGCAGTTGGTCATGGGTGAGTCGATCCTAAGACATAGGAAAGTTCCGTTGTAAAGCGCCCACTTTCGGGGGCCGCCTATCGAAAGGGATTCGGGTTAATATTCCCGAACCAGAACAGGGATATGGCCACTTGTGGCCAACAGCGGTAACGCAAACGAACTCGGAAACGTCGGCGAGGGTCCCGGGAAGAGTTCTCTCTTCTTTTTAACGGACTGTCACCTTGGAATCGGTTTAGCCGGAGATAGGGTTTCACGTTCGGTAAAGCTCCACAGATCTTGTGGGGTCCGGTGCGCCTTCGACGGCCCTTGAAAATCCGGGGGAGTTGTTCATTTTCTTGTCTGGTCGTACTCATAACCGCAGCAGGTCTCCAAGGTGAGCAGCCTGTAGAGAGTCATAGTTACTCCCGCCGTTTACCCGCGCTTGGGTGAATTGTTTCACTTTGATATTCAGAGCACTGGGCAAAAATCACATTGCGTCAACACCGGTCACCAGCCATCGCAATGCTTTGTTTTAATTAAACAGTCGGATTCCCCTTGTCCGTTCCAGTTCTAAGTCGGTTGTTAATCGTATGCCGAATTGACCTGGCGATCACAGCTGAGGCCATCGACGTGAAGCCCCTTCCCGATCCGGCCGAGACCCCAAAGGGTCCTGACCAACCCAGGACGGGTCCGCGCGCCTCCAGTCCCAGCCCGACATGCCCAACCTTTGGAGGCAATCCTTGTCCCGAAGTTACGGATCCATTTTGCCGACTTCCCTTACCTACATTGTTCTATCGACTAGAGGCTGCTCACCTTGGAGACCTGCTGCGGTTATGAGTACGACCAGACAAGAAAATGAACACAACTCCCCCAGATTTTCAAGGGCCGTCGAAGGCGCACCGGAACCCACAAGATCTGTGGAGCTTTACCGAACGTGAAACCCTATCTCCGGCTAAACCGATTCCAGGGTGACAGTCCGTTAAAAAGAAGAGAGAACTCTTCCCGGGACCCTCGCCGACGTTTCGGCAGGTGAGTTGTTGCACCCTTCTCAGCGGTTTCCGACTTCCATGGCCACCGTCCTGCTGTCAATATCGACCAACACCTTTTGTGGGATCTGATGAGCGTCGACTTGGGCACCTTAACCCGACGTTCGGTTCATCCCGCATCGCCAGTTCTGCTTACCAAAAATGGCCCACTAAGGACTCACATTCCATTGTCCGGCTTCATTCGAACAAGTCGGACTTCTTACCAATTTAAAGTTTGAGAACAGATTAAAGTCATTTCGACCCTAAGACCTCTAGTCATTCGCTTTACCCGATAAAACTGCATGCATTGGAGTCCCAGCTATCCTGTGGGAAACGTCGGAGGGAACCAGCTACTAGATGGTTCGATTAGTCTTTCGCCGCTAAACCCAAATTTGACGATCGATTTGCACACTGTTAATTTCAGAGTGTTATAATAGCACCTTCATAGGTGTTAATTCGACACCTTTTGGTGGTGCTAAATGACAAATGTTATTCTAGCACCGATTTGGGTGCCAATTTAACACCATAAAATCACGAGTTGGTATAAAAGTGCAAATTTAGCACCTTAGATATCTAACACTTTTTTAAGGTGCTAAAATAACACCTTACCTGTAAGTGAAAGTGCTAAAATAGCCGCATTTCAAGAGTTAAATTTTGGGTGTCAAATTAGCACCACATAAACACGTTTTTCGCATTCAAAATGGCGGACGATGAAGGAGCGGCGAAGTTTTATAGACAAGTAAATTGGGGAAAATATCGCAATTCTTAATAACTTATTGCTATTTATATGATCGCAAAGCAAGTTTGGTTAAATTGAACAACTAAAAGATGAGTGGCAAATTGAAAACGCGAAGAAATAAAAAAATTCCAAGGGCCGAAATTTAGACCTTTTATATAATTGCTATGAAAAAAACATCATTTACGCGGAGGCAAAATACGTTTCAATTTGCTTTAATCAAGTTATTACAAGACGCAAACTATTTACAAATTACACTACTCAATGTCAATTTCATATCGCAAGCACACATATTTTTCCTGGCATCTGAATGGCTTGATTTGGTTAAATGGTAAATGGCAAGTGAAGTGCTTCGAGTAAAAAACTCTAGTGGTTTTTTGCCTAGCAACAGCAATCTCGTACGCTTGGTAGTGCTCAGAAAATTTCAATGTCTCTTTTCTTGTAGCAATAAACATTGCTTTCGCAACATTGTTGTCAATAATACATATCTCTTTAATCACCCAGAACTGTGGAAATTCATCCTCATCAAAGCCAACATGAACAATAGCACCACACTTATACTTTGTCCCATAAATTTATATCCATTTAGCTCTATAAAACAATATCAGATAACTGCATGAGAGCTTGCACATATACTAGAAATTGATTGTCGACATTTGCTAACCGACTTTGTTGTCGATAACTCAATACAGTGTGTGAGCAAGTAGTTGACAACTATCCACTGTTTTGGTTGGCTGTCGACAACAATGCATGCAGTTTCCCACTACAAAAAGAGAACTTGCATTGTTGTCAGCAACTTGCATTAGACACTCAGTTCAGTTCTTTAATTCTTAATAACAGTACATGTATAAGAGGGTTGTAGCCTGAAACCAAATTTCTAGTCATTGGAGCCCTAATGAATTATAATCTTATGCACTGCATGCATTTTTTGAAAACAGTTGAGATTGGCCATGGAAAATTACCTCCACTGACTACAATATAATTACTATCTTTTACAGTCACAATTTATTCAAGTATGATAATTTAGTTACATTAACCATTCACTGGCAATGCACTCAGACTCAGATCTACTGTATGCATTAACCTATTAAATGGCAGTACTCTAGTCTCTACCACTGATGAGTAAAATCCTCTGGCATTAGACAGTCTAGAGTAAAATACTAAAGTAGTGCACGCATCCGAGCACATAGCCAGCTAATGGCTTAAGAACAATGGTAAAAGCAATGGGTAAATGAATGATAAATATAATTGAGAAAGCTGGATTGAGATACAAAACAAACAATAAATTAGAGCAACTTACTCATACAATGAAGTTTGCCTGTTAATTTCTGGGACTTCATCTTTTATTAGATCACTGTAATCTACATCACCAACATAGGATGGCTTACCTATAGAGCATATAGTACATACATCATTGAGAAGGTAATAGCTTGAAATTTAATTTATGCGGGTCTGCAAATCTGTGCACACAACTATAAGTGGAATATCACAGACATAGGGGTAGGAAACAACTTCAAATTAGAGGGGCACTTTGTCTTTAGGGCACCTTGTTTTAGACAAGGCCACATTTCCCAATGTTTTAGCATGAGAAAATGGCACGAAAACTTGGGGGGCACGTGTGTCCAGTCCCTATGCCTATGACCACAGAGCTATATGTTTGGCAATTGGTGATGCCTTCTATGTTCAAAGCATTTGACCATTATCACCAGTTGTACAGTAGCTATTTTCTGCAATTGAATACATCACTGACAATTGATTTAAAAAAAACTATTGCAACATACCAGGACCAACTTCAATCCCCTTGTCAAGAAAAGAACTTGATCCTCCTTCACCAGATTGTAGCCGATAGGAGACACCCTCGTGATGTCATTTTGACAGGGAATATGCCAAGTTAATAAAGTTCCCCATTGCAATGGCCAGCCTCTTGAAATAGTGATGTTTGGCCTCGTACCGCATACACCAACTTCGCACAAGTGGCCCCAGTCTGTTAATCAAAATGACAATGGATATGAGTGAATTTGAAACAACCTGAGGGTCCGAGTGTTGGCTGTAAGGGTGAATACAAAACTTTGTTGATGATTTTCGACAGCGACTCAAAAAGTGTATTTTTCAATGTTTCAAAGCAAAGGAACTTGGCCAGGAGAGTTTCTGCCGCAAAGCGAATTTGCATCAGTTTTTACAGTATCCTTAGATTGAGAGGTTGTCAAATAATTACTAACAAAGCTCTGTGATAGATATGAGTACTGGGCGATTATAATTAGGGGGAAACTTATAATGTTTTTATATATTAAATTAGGGGGAGTTTTATACAGAAAATTGACTTACTCAAGCATTGTCCGTGGCATATGAACCATGTAATTCATCTTTGGGATGATGCTGCATTCAGGGAAAAGCTCTTTGAAGTTTTCTAATAGCTTCTGTATTAGAACTTGTAAATATGCCACTTGGTGTTTGCTCACAACTGGTGTAAAAATCATACGCACAGTTTGGAGTAAGGGGCACAACAATTCCCAGTGTTCATCATCTTCTGGGACAAAGTCACCAATCAGGAATGGCAAATGTAGGCCAAGACACCACATCTGGTTTGCTAAGAAAATGTTAAATAATTAAAATCTTCAAATTAACTGGCATACATGTATGCACTAGCTTTTAAGCTGGCTGAGAAATAGCTTGCATACACCCCATTAACTTGTAAGGTGCAATGCACCTTTTTTGTTCCAGATTATTAACAATTATTTCACTTCAGGTTATTTATATTCTACTTGACGTACTGTAACTTTGGCATGTAATACTGGGTTTTATATTGTGGAGTGTGGACAAAAAATACGAATACCACTTTTCATACCATGTTGCTTTAAACTGTTGTCGTGCGATGTCAGTTTCTGGGCTTGAATTGGCATTGGCTTATTGGTGTCATTGTGGTAACCAAAATCAAAAGTTGTGATTCTCCTATTTAGATGCTCCAGTGTGAAATACTTTTTTTGCAGTATGTAGACTTTCAATAACTCTTTCACGACATATGGAAGAACACCTTCTAAAATATCATGCATAGCATCACAGGGAAGACCACCAATGACATGATAGTAACGGGAGTTGTTGAGAAGGGAAATCTTATTTAATCCGTATGTTTTCTGAAAATGTTCTCCCTAATCAAGCCTCTGACACTGTTCATCATAACTCTCCCTTGTTCGCATCACAAAACCATCTTCGTGAAACTAAATTAACAAGAAAAAATTATGTCAGTTGTTGCTAACTGTACATTTGCACATTTGAACCAAACTTAGCATCATGCTGAAAACATTTTGTATGAGGGTTGTGTTTTTCAGTATCCAAATTAAAACCAACTTTGTGATGACAGTTATCTATGTTTAAAATCTGGTGTGCTATGAGTATTGGGGATTGTAAATTTTTATGTCCTTGACTTTAACCCATTAGCTGGCAATGCGCCCAGATGCACCCTACTTTAGTAATTTACTCTGTCTAACGCCAGACAATTTTACTCGTCAGTGGTAGAGTATTGCCAGTTAATGGGTTAAAGTAAGAACAATTACATTGACACAGCAGTACAGTACACCACACTTGCAACAACCAACCCTAGAATCTTAATCTGTAGCCCATACTACAGTATGAGTTTAGTCTGCCAATTTGTGGTTTAGATGCAATTTTTGTGAAAGAAAACAGTCAAAGTGGTATGATCTGTGTGGCCTGATTATTATTCCTTCTTTGAATTACATGTAGCTTAGATACCTTACATTTAAAACACAAATCGGCTGACTAAAATCATAGTGTGTGCGATTGGCTTTAGCAACAGTAAACATACACATTCACATATTTCTGTTCCATTTCCCATACAGACACGACATTTCCTATGTGATTGGGAGCCCTGTTTGAATCCGCCAACTAGCTGTGACCCAAGATTGTCACCTGAGACATATGCAATGGTCCCTGCAAAATATCTTGGTTCCCCTTTAATTATGAACTGATAGCCACCATCCTAGAAAATTGATATAGATAAATATTTGACATAATTCCATTACGTGACAGATATGTACTCCAAATACTCCTTCCTTTGCGACCTTAGTTCATCTAATGAATGAAATCTTCAGAGGCATTCACCATTAATACATGTACAGTTAGCTTGGTCAATCTTGTAAAGACTAATTTACCTGTTCCAATTGATAAAGATCTTTCATGAATGCATCAAGAACTGCATCCACACCATAAGTCTTTAGATGCTTGCTGGTTACCAGTCCAAGAAGCTGGATGGAGTTAATATGGGAACGGTACTCTGGACGAATGTTTCCCAAAGTATAATAAAAGGCAGCTATATGAATACAAAACACACAACAACTACAGTAACCCATTAGCTGACAATGCACCCAGATGTGCTACTTTAGAATTTTACTCTGTCTAATGCCAGACAATTTTACTTGTTAGTGGAAGAGTACCATGCAAGTACCAGTAATGGGTTAACTCTGCCCAATATGTACCAGGAGGTTTAACAGTATATTTATATTAGCTAATGAGTGCGCTATAATTATTTCCACAGCAAAACACCTACCAAGTTTATGCTTGTTAGCTCTTGATCCTAATGGGTTACAGACTTCCACTTCATCAAAATATACCAGAAGCTGCAGGGCTGTTGGGTCGCTACTAAACAGTGGATGTTGTTTAAAAAGCTCACCATCACAAAAATCACAGATGGTCATCATTTCTACTATGGGGGTTCCCAACCTGAAAAAAATATTTAATTAATAAAACTAAGTAATTATATCAGGAGTGTGCAACTGGATTTCCCATGCCAGTTATATTCACATCAATTTAATGCTGAGCTGCAAATGAATAGTTAAACCTAAAAAAAACTGTTAACAAGAATAGTACTTTTTTGTGATTGTTCATAGGTTTGCAGATAAGAATTCTAAACCTTTAGAACCAATACCAAAACATACATACCTCATAAAGAATTGAGTCATCATTTAGCAGTTGCTGCAGACTTTCTAAAATTGGGATGTAAAAAGCATCACTGTTTTTTCGACATCTTTTAATTTGTTTCCTTTTCTCTTCTTTATAAAGTACCTTCCCAAGACAATCTTTTCAGGTTCCTATTACAAAATATAAAAAGGTTATAAAAAAGTATATAAAAAGGTTACTTTACACTTAATTGTGTTAGTTTTACTTTCAATGAAGGGCAATCTTACTCAAGTTTTTCTTACTCTGTTTTGTATGCTTATGAATTGACGTTAAGACAGTAGACCAAGAATAACCTGTTATTTCTATATTACAGTGATAGTAAAATTGATTGAACTGTAGGACAAGGGCCCATTAGGGGTGGGGGTTGGTTGCAGACAAGTTCTCAAGTGTTTAGATATTTCCTAATAAGGTGGAAGATCGTTAAATCTGAGTCCTAAAACATTAGGTTCCATGCAAATTCATCTCACTGATCAATAATTAAGGTTTCTGTGGTTGTTATCATTGAAACAACATTGTTATACAGTTAATCAGAGAAATGCTTGGGTGGGCAGCCTGATTAAGCCAGTTCGGAGTATTGACTGCACATTCTGCATCGGGATAAAATTGCAGTTGAACCATAACATGTAGCTGTTCAATCATTCATTTGTGTTTCACATATAGCCACAATAAAACTGTCTTCTTGTAAGCAAAAGAAAGAACGGTGTACTTAAGGGAATACATTTTCTAACTTAAAGCGAGTCAACCGTGTGGAAAGTAATTGATCCTCAAGCAACCTTCATTATGTATATTTCAATTCTTCCAGTCTCTCCTGGATGTTATGATTCACCTGCAATTTTATCCCGAACTCCAAACTGGCTTATACAAGTCGTTTCCTCCCGGAGATGTTTCGCCCCAAAGACAATATAAACTAGCATTGAATGTAGAACAAGCAAGCAGTGGTACATGTAACTGCATATAAATTTTTTAAATAGTTTTTATGATCATAAGCATTTCACAATACAGTAACTGTCAATAAGAAAATAGTACATATAGTACTATAAACTATAATTTTCTATTTTTGGAATGGTACTGCCAGAATAAACAGTGAGCCATACATAAAAATTTTCTGTGGTTACTTTTTAGGTAACATTGACTTTGAATTCTTTGAGCTAGGAGTGAAATGACTGGGGGCGAAACAACTAAGGAGCAAACGACTGGACACTCCCCCCCCCCCGCCCCTCTGCCTCCCTGGTGTCTGCCATCGAGGTAACTGTATACACACTTGAGGAGCATTGTTGGATTATAAAGCAGTGACACATTGGGTTCTGTGCCAGACAAATAACTGTAGCGTTCGATATATCATATATTACTTACAACAAGATTGAATTCATTCTTGTAGTACTTGTACTGGAGGGGCTCCTTGTCAATACCTCTGAATGGATTTGCAATTGGGTTGTCTTGCCCAAACAGATCATTTAATCCAGGAATAGTATCGATATTAATTCCTGCTTTCTGCAGGCAGTTGGTAACTCCCGATCTTAAAAGATCTACACTGGTTTGAGCTATTTGGGTAGCATTATCGACAAAGGAATTAACAACAGTTTGCGGGACACACGCTTTCTCTTTAAATTTCAAGAGGCACAAAGCATTGGTTCTTGATAAGTTCATTTCCTCTCTTTCAAGGTTAAATTCGTTTTCCACGCGACCTTGTTCATTATTTCCACCGTTAAACTCGTCAATATCATCATCTTGATTGTGGTTTGGAGGGTTGGCTCTTTCATTGTCGATTGTGACAATGTTGTGCTTTCGAATCAAATGATTTCGGAATGAGAAGAAATTCTTGTACGTTTTAGCACAGCTATCAATTCCACAAACGACATGGAGGTTTGGCTCATTGCTATGAATACGGCCAATATGTCTTATGAGTAAATGGATAGAATCCGCAACAAATTCTAGACAAATACTACAGCGATAACATTCCATACTATTTGTCCACCATGTTCCACCAGAGCTTTCCTGATCGTAGGCAATTGCAGGCTGATACCCATGCAGCAGATCAGGCCTCGGCGCTCCGGGAATTTCCATATAATTATAGCTCGGTGCTCCATATATGGCAAAGATATAGCACGTGAGCATCCTGACCGCGTCGTTTGAAAGCCCTCTTGCTTTGCATGCTTCGAACTGCTTGGTTGTCATTTTATTCCGAAGGTATTTCAAATTTTTAGATACAGATTTAATTCATAAACATCAGCGGAGTATTCCCAGAAGGACTAGAAAATAACCATCTATTGTTTGAAGTTATCGTTATTGTGCTTAAATATCTAGGTAAGTGTTGTTTGACTTTGAAAATATATGTTCACACGTGCTATAAAATATATCGCAGCTAGACTAGCCACAACATGGATTGTGATTTCTCTTTGTTCTAGAAAATGGATCGTGCTTTATTGACATCGCTTCAGCAAGCGGGGGTGAAAGAAAGTGTAATTTCAATTCTTGAGGATGAAGAGGTATCTATAAACGCTATTAAAATCGTTATAGTGGTTATATCATAGCAATAATTTATATAATCACAGATTGTGGCCATTTTGAATTATTAAAACGACCGAGGCCAGGTTCGAGCTTTTATAAATACAACACTGCTTGATGAAACTTTATCTTTTGACGCATAATAGTTGTATTAAATGAACATTCACCCCTAATTGATAAACTGCACTTCATTTTATAAATAAAAGCACCCAAGCCACCCCTACAGTACTTTGTCATAGAATGTGTTTTATATAAACAATTTGATAATATTATATAAAACCTGTATCAGACAAAGCAAACATGTTTTTGCTTGCTGCTGTTTATGTTTTGTAATGACCTGATATATAGCATATTTTGTCAAATAAACATTTATGTCATTATGCAAAATTGTTGGCAAAATTAGTTGGCAATGCGACCACTTTAGTATCTTGCTCTGTTTAACACTTAATGATTCTACTCTTTAGTGGAAGAGTACTGCCAATTAATGGATTAGAATTTAATTAATTGTCTCAATTTGCTGTTTCATTTGTGAATTCTACAATTTGACAAGTGAATGATTTATTGTATTTGTCTGGTAGATTGTGTATGGAAATCAAAGCCTAGGGCATCAAACAGAAGATAACTTTCTTCCTCTCGCCATTCCACCAAGCACACCTTCTTCATCATGATCATCGACACCTGCCCAAACACCCCCCTGCACTCCCCACAGACCGAGCACATCATCCAGTAGTTTTCACACTCCCTCCCTGGAAAGAATACCACTGGAAGTTGAATCGCCTGGACAAACACCCAAGCCTTCACCTGGTTTTGCTATCAAAGAAAAAAGGGCTGCAAATATTAACTGGGTAAAAGACTACAAGCTTCCGCAATTCATATGTGTATTGTGTGAAAATCAAACCCCATTTGACAGAGTGATGGGTGATAATTAAGGGAAAAGTGTTAGTCTCTCTCATTAGCAGGAAGAATATTTAGTATATATTTGCAATTAACATTTTTATGCAATGTATCTATATTATGAGGTTAATATGAATGTTTCACTTTACAGGAAGGGCTTACAATGCCAGATATACAACTTTTGTTTTTGCCTTTTACGTGTATAGTTTTCTCCAAAAGTTAATGAAGAACTTAAAGATGGAAAATTGAGTGGAAACCGACGTGATGAGTTTACAAGAGATATTGTTTCATCTATTAAAGTTCATACGATGTATCCTAGAGATTATTGTATAGGTATTTTGTTTACAGTAAAAGGTCAGGCTGTTGCATGCACAGCATTCCCTCAGCAGTATGTGAGAAGTACTTATATATCTTAAGGCAACACAAAAGTAACTTACTGTGCCAGCTCCAATAGAGTCTGCAAGAAAAGGGTATGTTTGGATGATCATTGATGCAATCTTTTGCTTTTCCTCTGTGATATATGTACTGAAATCCCAACAATTTAAATATCAACACCATAACCAATACCATATACTCTGTCAAGGGATGGGTGGGCGGGAACGCAGTCAGGTCACATGAGGCAAACAAAAAAGTAACTCTGACGACCTGGAACCCACCCTAAACCCAGTCTCCCAGCAGTGTGTGAGAAAAAAATTTCTGCGTCTTTTGTTCCTCAGCTGCCAGAAAAGAACACTTACATTTTCTCACAATCCCTTGGCACACTTATAAAATTTTGGAAATGCAATATTTGATGTATTTCATTGTGGTAAAGGTTAGAAATGAGTAAACCCATTACAGTAGCTGGAAATGGGCCCTATTTTAGTATTTTAGACTCATTATTTGCCAGAAAATTTTTCTTTCAAGTCAGTGGTAGAGTACTGCCAGTGAATGGGTTAACAATTTGAGATAAAAAGCTTTGTGACCTTTCAAATGCCCATAAAAGGTCAATTGTATTTGTATCTGCATACTGTGTTGCTTGAAGATTTTTGGTTGTAAAAATCGATAATCCATAGGGTCTAATGTGTTGTATTTTGATGCATAGGGGTCATGGTGTAAAGCAATAACGAATCGCTTCAAAAACCTGAGAAGAAAAAAGCCATATGGAAATACACCGGTTATCAAACCTAAAAGATCAAACTCTGTGACACCTACATCAGAACCTACCAAGAACAGAAAGATAAATGATTGTCCTCAACTACCCGAGGGGGAAACACCAGAGACGTGTAAAGAGCATCAGAAGGTATTGGTCAAGGAAATGGCAAAATCAAAGAAAAACCTTCCACTGATTAAGGAGTTAATGGATCTCACATACTCACATAGACGTCAGCAAATGTTGGAGGAGCCAAAGAGAGTCAAGGCAATTCTGATAGAGTACCCTGCTCTTCAGTTGATTTCAGAGGTATGCGGGTGAGGTTGCAATCATTTTTTAATTCCCTACAGTACATGGTTTAGTAAACACATGACTGTATTCTATTATAGGTGAAGGCAGAATTTGGAAGGATTTTAAATAATAACAAGTTGGTTCGTGATATGGCAAGTACCTTTCAATTGCTGGAGAAGAAAATTATCAAGTATGCTTCCGGGTGCACCAAAAGAAGCATAAAATCCCTGGTAAGCATGATGGAGAGGTTGTTGGAAGAGGAGCCAGATAGAGAACCAGGTACATAATTTAAATAATTCTTACTTTTTCATGAGCATATAAAACCCAAAGTATCCTGTTCCCAAAATTTACCTTTGGTGCCTTATCCTCCCTAGGTCCACCATTCATTAGAGCCCCCACTAGCATATTGCTTGTGAATGAACACATTTTTAATTCATATTCTTTTTCTCTTAACAGAGATAAAGAGTACAGTGACTGCTTTGATCTTACAAGATCTATTAAAGGAGAAGGCAGCAGAACTATTGTTTCTAAAAATTTGTTATGTAAGTGTTTGCAATTACCAATAAATATAATGTTAAAACGTATTACTTTTAGCCCATTAGCTGGCAAGGTGCCCGGACATGCCCTACTTTAGTGTTTTACTGTGTCAAACACAAGGGTGTTTTTCTTGTTAGTGGTAGGGTACTGCCAGTTAATGGGTTAAGCTATTTATAAACTGTCTATGAGCCCTTGTCTGAGCCTTAACTTTGGTCTCCATTTTAAAAGTGTATTTAACTACCCCTTTTGTGTTCTAGGCCTGGAACAAAAGGGTAATATCATGTTTGTAAACCATGTACTGTGCCATATAAATAATGTTTTGATTTTTATATTTAGGACGATGAATCGATTGATGAAGAGGTTTCCAAGACAACCTACCCAAGGCTTGTTGGATCTGGAGATCTTGCCCAGGTGGATCCCCTGTTCATTGCTGTAGAAGGACTGTGCTGCCCTCGAGTTTGCGAGATCTCTAGACAGCTAGATAACTGTCCTAACTGTAGGCGATCAATTAAACAAATTGACAAAGGCGTGTGGAAGTGGTTCCTCGTTTATTGATTTTAAAAGGTTATTGAACGTGATACAGTGTCGAAAACGGTAAAACTGTAAATAAACAAATAAATGAAAGCTGATTCATACACCGTAATGAAACAATTAATCTAAACCTAAATAATAATAGTCAGTCATATACAATCAATGACTCAAATCAATGTACTTATAGAAGAAAGTTTATCACAATTTAGTGAATTTTAAACGTTACAAAGTTGCTTGGTTTTGTCATGTCTATCAATCTACAATAAACTCCAATACAAAATTACTCACACACTGTGATTTCCAAGATAACCACTGTACGAGAAAGTCTGACTTCTTAGGACAAAATGATATAAGGCGAGTGTAAACTTGATTTGCGATAGCAAACCTCAGTGATTCCCCATGTTTTTCGACTAGGCTATCAATCCCGAGAAAAGCGATGAAATACCAGGAAAACCAGGTGTTCGAGGAATTCCATATAAGGCATGAAGCGGAAGTGAAACTCTTCCCCAACGAATGGATGCTTCAATCAGAGCCTTATTCAAATTAAAGGTGTAAATGATTAATAACAAGTCTTTTGGAGACATGACACTCCCCGTCTGGCATAACTGTTTGTTGAGCCACTTTCCAATCAATTTTCCTTTAAAAGCAACACAAGTTCAGATATAGGTCTTACAAATGTTCGCGCCTCTCCGTCCTTCATTATCTTGAGTTCCACTTTTCGCACTTTTCCGTCTGAGCTAGCGTCCGCTTTGATAATCCTGCCAAGCGGCCATCGATTCCTATGTGCCTGTGCATCTTTCATCAGAACCACATCTCCAACGTTGACGTTTGGTTTGTTTTCCTGCCACTTGTTGCGGGTTTGAAGCGTGGAGAGGAAATCTCGTTTCCACCTCTTCCAGAATGTATCGGCGAGCGCTTGGACGTACTTCCATTGCGACGTGAACAGCGGCTGCGTTTCGAAGTCTCCAGTAGGGGCAGACGCATTGTCTATCTTCTGCGTTAGCAGCATGGCTGGCGTAAGTACAGTCGGCAAAGTTGGGTCGGTTGAAACGTCCACCAATGGCCGCGCATTCATGATAGCCATAACTTCCATTAAAGTTACCAAAACTTCGTGCGTCAGGCGCGTATGCTGTTGTAGGAACATAGAGTCTGAGATTCTTCTCGCTACTCCTATCATCCTTTCCCAGACTCCTCCCATGTGAGAGGCATGAGGAGGGTTGAACAGCCATCTGCATCCTTTGTCCTGGAGAAACGCGTGTACATCTTGCTTCTCAGCTTGCAGATTAAGTTCCTTGCAAGCTCCAACGAAATTGGTTCCTCTGTCCGAACGAAGAATTCTTGCGGGTCCGCGAACGGCAAAAAACCTCCGTAGTGCATTGATGAGGCACGAAGTTGACAGAGATTCTATCACCTTGATTTGAACAGCTCGTGTCATCATGCATGTAAACAGGACCGCCCAGCGTTTACTCTCGGCGCTACCTCCTCTCGTTCTGCGAGTCAGGACCTCCCACGGACCAAACACGTCTAGTCCAACACTGGTAAATGGCGGTGACGGTTGTAGGCGGTCAGCTGGCGAATCTGCCATCTTCTGATCTTCAATTACACCTCGGAGTCGTTTGCATTTCACGCATTTGTGGATCATCGACGAGATCATACGCTTCCCGCCGACAACCCAATATCCAGCCGATCGTATAGCACCCTCTGTAATTTTTCGCCCTTGGTGAACCACTTGTTCGTGATAGTACCTAATTATCAACTCCGTGACATGACTTGCAGCGGGCAATACAATGGGATGTTTTTGTTCATACGGTTCCCAAGACATTGCTGATCGACCGCCTATATGGAGCAGTCCATCTTTCCCCATCATTGGGTTTAGCCTTTGGATGGAGCTGTTCTTCGGTAGTGGTTGGTTGCTCTTCATGCATGCAATCTCCTCCTGGTATGCGTCTAGCTGAACTTCGTGCAGTATTATGTCCCTGGTATCTATCAAACATTTGGGCGTGTACTCGTTATGAAACGCATTCCATTTCCTGTTGCCTGCCACTGTCATCAGCTTGGCAATGACTCTTCGAAGTTTGTGCCAGTCCGAAAAGCGCTCAAATCTGTGAGTTCCCAGTCTCGTTCTCACTACCTCAACAGCCATGTTCGTTACGTCTGGTCGAATTTCCTCGTCTTCATCTGGCATGACCAACTCGTATCCCTGGTGATCTGGTGATGGACTGTAAGCGAGGAGGAAAGGGGGGCCTTTGAACCAATGACTGCGTCGAAGATCTTCTGCAGATGTTGATGGCGAGGCTAGGTCTGCAGGGTTAATCTTGGTTGCCACGTAGCCCCATTGCTCTGGCCGTGAAGACTTTCTAATCTGATTGACCCGTTACCGACATAGACGTGGAACCTTCTTGAGGTATTGTTGATGTATCCTAGCACCACTCGACTGTCTGTGTAGAACTTGACTTGGTCGATAACTGTGTCGAATTCGTCGACAATGAAGTTGCACATTTCTACGGACAGTACCGCAGCACATAACTCCAGACGTGGTATCGTGTGGGCTGGTCTGGGTGCAACTTTTGACTTTGCCATCACAAATCCAACATGACACTGCCCTTGTTCATCGATCACTCGTAGGTAGGCGACCGACCCTATGGCTTGAGTAGATGCGTCGGAGAAAACGTGGAGCTCTCTTCGTTTCGCGGATGATAAGGGCGTGCCCGAATAACATCGTGAGACTTTCAAGTCGTCGAGGGCTTGCAGTGAAGTCTTCCATTCGCTCCACTCTCCTTCTTGGTCCGCGTTGAGGGGTGTATCCCAATCGACAGCACCTGATGTCAGCTCTCGCACAAGAAGCTTACCCTGCAGTGTGACAGGACATGCTAGCCCCAGTGGATCATACAGGCTGTTGACAGTCGACAGAATGCCTCTACGGGTGAAGTTGTTGTCGACTGGGGATACTTTGAACGTGAAAGAGTCCGTCTTGAGGTCCCACGTTACGCCTAGAGTGCGTTGTAGTAGTAATTGATCGGAATCAAAATCAAGATCTTGCAGATCTTTGGCCCTATCTTCGGGGTTAAAGGCGCTCATGACTTCTTGGCTGTTTGATGCAATCTTGTGTAGGTTCATGTTCGACTCCATTAACATCTTCCTGGTGCGCTTGAGGAGGTCCACCGCTTCTGGCGCAGCCGCTACTGACGTCAACCCATCGTCGACGTGGAAGTCCCGAGTGACGAAGTCATGGACGTCTTGCCCATACTTGCTAATGCCTTGTTCTGCCGCTCTTCTCATGCAGTAGATTGAAACTGACGGAGACGGGCCATTTCCAAAGACGTGAACATTCATCCTGTAGTCGATGACATCTTTGGTCACGTCGTTGCCACGAAACCACATGAAGCGCAGATAATCTCGATGGTCCTCCTTGACAAAGAAACAGTAGAACATTTGTTGGACGTCTGCCATGATTGCAACAGGCTCTCTCCTAAACCTTAAAAGAACGCCGAGCAAGGAGTTATTAAGGTCGGGACCGTTGAGTAACGCCTTGTTGAGTGACATTCCTTTGCATTCGGCACTGGAGTCGAACACAACCCTAATTTTGTCGGGTTTCTGTGGATGGTAGACTGGAAACATTGGCAGATACCAACACTCTTGTCCTTCAGGCACTGGAGGAGCTGGTGATGCATGTCCGTCGTCTAGCATCTTCTGAATAAATTCGGTGAACTGACGCTGTTGAATGGGTTTCTTCGATAAAGTTTTGCATAGAGAAGCAAGTCGTCGTCTAGCAACATCTTTATTGTTTGGCATGGGTTCCCTTGGATTCTTGAAGGGTAGTGGCGCTACCCAGTTGCCTTGGTCGTTTTGCCGTACTTGTTGTGTCATGACGTCAAGGAATTGCTGGTCCTCTATTGACAAGGCTGGCTTATCATCATCTTTCGTTGTCACAAATACGTCGTGACTGTCTCCATCACTTGGTGCAGATACCTTGATTGAGTTTGGGCATGGTTCGAGGTGAGAGCGGCGACCAGAGCGCATTACACTAGTTCGGTACACATTGTTCCTTCTTGGTCGTTGGGTAGCGTTTAGGCATGTCTCTCCGATGATTACCCAGCCGAGATCCAGACGTTGACCAAATGGAGCGTTGTTGGGGCCGTTGAGCTGTTCCCTCACTTTATGGACCTGGAGAACATCTCTACTGATGAGCAGGAGGATCGGAATCTCTGGGTCGTACGGGTCGATCTGGTCTGCTTTTGCTGAAGGTGAGGGTAGTAACGAGCGACGTTCGGCGTTGGAATTTCTTCGACGTTGTCGGGAATTCTCTCACATTCCCTGGCGTAGGGAACTTTAATGTGGGTCTGCCCATCCATGGACTTTAGACGTCTCTCGACCTGTTATCTTGCTGGAGCCAGCACATGTTCTCATGGTATATGTCATTGGTGAGGTTGTGATATCAAGACGGTCGAAGAGCTGCCCCTTTTCCAAAGTGGAGTTGCTCTGGTCATCAATAACAGCATATGCAGTAACACCCTCATTCTGTCGATCTTCTCTGTAGACTATGACTTTACAAATCTTCGCACAAGACCTTCCCCCTGGGATCACGCCGCATACTTCTGTACATGCGTTGTTGACTTCTTCTGTCTCAGTCGGTGGGCTTTCCGTACAACTAGGCTCCCCGCCGTTCTGTTGTTTGGGTTGTGGCTGAAATGATAGTTGGTCGATGTGTAGAGCAGACACATGGCGATCACTTCCACACTCATCGCATTGGATTGGTCGTTGACAATCTCTTGCAAGATGCTTGGATGATGCACAACACCTGAAACATACTCCCAGTTTCTTTAAAAGCTCCTTTCGTTCGACCATTGGCCTTTTCCTGAATACCTTGCATTCCCGTAGTGTATGCTTCATCTCGTAGATAGTGCACATCTGGTTCTCTCCATCTCCCTGTGGTTTGGGAGCCTGGTTGTGTATATCTGTCCGTTGTACAGACACCTTTCGCGTTTGAGGAAATTTCCTGGTATCACTTTGTGCTGGGATCAGGAAGCTAGGATCGTTCCTCATATCTGCTTGCTCACGTATGAATTCCACAAATACATAGAATGGTGGGAATGGGACACCTTTTGTCTTCTTGTACTGGGATCCTTTTGTCATCCACTTTTCTTGAAGGCTGTATGGCAGTTTCTGTACTATAGGGTTGATGCCGTAAGAGGAATCTAGGGATGTTAGACCTGGATAGCAGTCTTCCTTCTTAGCGCACTCAACTTCTAGGAGGAGGTGGCTGAGCTGTTGAAGCTTATGGCCATCTCGAATTGCAAAACTAGGGAATTCGTTTAGTCTACGAAGGATATCATGCTTCACAACCTCTGCGGATCCATACACTTTTCCCAATTCTTCCCAGGCCATCTTGAGTCCAACTTCAGGTCTATGGATGTTAATTGCCCTTAATGGCATTACCAATCTCAGTGATTTTTCTCCCAACCACTTGATAATTAAGTCAAGTTCTTGAAATGGAGCTAAGTTCAACTCATCAGTAACTCGTTTGAAGGAAGCCTTCCAAGCTCTGAAATTGGCTGGCTGATCATCGAATTTGATAACTCCCGTAGACACTAACTCCTTTCTCAACATGTGATTGGTGAGCTCTGCTAAGTAATTTGGTTGTATAGAAACTGCTGGTGTCGTAGGTTGAAGGTTATTGAGATGCTGCTTCAGAATAGAATCTGGTGTCAAAGACGTAGGCTGAAGCTTGTCACTTGATTGGTTGATCGGTAGGTCAACTAGCACCTCTTCTGACAAGCAGATTGGGTTATAGCGTTTGTATACATAATTCTCCGTCCGTTCCCTTGGGCTCTCCATTTGAGGGAGGTTGATCCTTGCAGGCAAACTAGGTTCGTACAATGGGAGTTTGTCAACTACAGCATCTTCAAATACAGTTGCTTCTGCATCCGCTACAGCTGCCTCCATCTCCGCGTTGAGAATGATAAGTTCTGATTCTTGGTGTGCCTTGCTTTTCAAAAGTTCAGCCTGCCTTCGCACAAACTGGATTTTGACTCGTGTTGCTTCAGCTTTTGCCCTGGCCTTGACAGCCGCTGAACTGGCTGTTGTTGATCCACCACTGGACCTGGTGCACCTTGAGCTTGGAGCTACACTTGTGCATTCCTCCTCGGGTAAGTCGGGTTGAGCAAACATCATCGGTGATGTTTGTTGTGGAGTCGAGCTGAGTGGGTCAAACTCTGCCAGTAGTGCTTCTGTTTGTGTGGGTAGACCGTGGGTTTTAGGGTACTGCTCAGCCAGTGGTTGGTAGCTTTTTCCTGATCTAGTCGCCATGGTGCGAGTTTAATATGCTTCAGTATTGATATAGTTTATGCATATGACATGGTAGTCGTTAATTGCAAAGGTCAAAGTCCTCCTCTCTCGAAAGTGTCTTCCTTGGATAGTGTTTTTACTGTGCTGCCCTCGAGTTTGCGAGATCTCTAGACAGCTAGATAACCGTCCTAACTGTAGGCGATCAATTAAACAAATTGACAAAGGCGTGTGGAAGTGGTTCCCCGTTTATTGATTTTAAAAATTTATTGAACGTGATACAGTGTCGAAAACGGTAAAACTGTAAATAAACAAATAAATGAAAGCTGATTCATACACCGTAATCAAACAATTAATCTAAACCTAAATAATAATAGTCAGTCATATACAATCAATGACTCAAATCAATGTACTTATAGAAGAAAGTTTATCACAATTTAGTGAATTTTAAACGTTACAAAGTTGCTTGGTTTTGTCATGTCTATCAATCTACAATAAACTCCAATACAAAATTACTCACACACTGTGATTTCCAAGATAACAACTGTACGAGAAAGTCTGACTTCTTAGGACAAAATAATATAAGGCGAGTGTAAACTTGATTTGCGATAGCAAACCTCAGTGATTCCCCATGTTTTCGACTAGGCTATCAATCCCGAGAAAAGCGATGAAATACCAGGAAAACCAGGTGTTCGAGGAATTCCATATAAGGCATGAAGCGGAAGTGAAACTCTTCCCCAACGAATGGATGCTTCAATCAGAGCCTTATTCAAATTAAAGGTGTAAATAATTAATAACAAGTCTTTTGGAGACATGACAAGGACAAATATTACTGGAGTTATCTTCAGTAACCAATAATCAAATACCTATGGCAGTGGTACTCCTCGTTGGTACATTTTATGTATTAAACATGGAATACACACCAGGTGTATCGAATGTTTATGCCTTCTTGGAGGCTATTATGTTGAGTCGGACACAAGAAGCGAAGAACAGGGTTTCTGTGCAAAAACTGATTAAAGAATTGAACATTACTATTAGCTCATAAACATACACTCGTTCATTGGACAGATAGTATAAAGTAGATAATATACATATTTTTATGCATATATTATACTTTTTTATACATATATTATTGATAATATACATATTTGTATAAATATTATTGCAGTTTGTGTGCCAAGGAAATACATTTTAGGATATTATGGTGGTGAAATAGCACCATAATCAAGTGCTATATTAACACTAAGGCGTATAAGTGCTAAAATAACACTTAAATCCCGGTTATTATGACACCAAAAATGGTGCTATTTTAGCACTTCGCAAGGTGTTGAATTGACACCTTAAATATAGGTGTTAAAATAGCACCCCAAAAGGTGCTATTCTGTACCTTTTTATTTAACACCACTTTTGGTGCTAAATTAACACCCTAAAATTAACAGTGCATGTCAGAATCGCTACGAGCTTTCACCAGTGTTTCCGCTGGCTTCACTCTATTCAGGCATAGTTCACCATCTTTCGGGTCCCAACAGGGTACGCTCTTACTCAAACCTTTCTAGGATTAGAACAGGTCGGTCGATGATACGGCCTGGCCACGACGGCCGGGCTTCTCACCTCAGCAACCAAAAAGTTCCTTTCACTTTCATTTCGCCACTGGGTTTCGATCACCCACAGATTCGCGCACATGTTAGACTCCTTGGTCCGTGTTTCAAGATGGGTCGGATGGAACGTATTTTCGTCAGCATCGTCAACGCGTTGGTGTGTGCACCCCGATCTGGAGACGGGCAGCGCTTTGGACGCACTGGCATAGCCGTCCGCCGCAGTCGACAACCGCATCAACAGGACAGGACACCAGCCAACCCACGGAAGGCACGCATTGCGACAGACCACAGGCAGCCTCGGGTGTTTTGTTTGCGACGCTGAACAATCCCGAAGGATCTACCTTCATCGCAACTTTCTAACCCGTGACCATCTGATGCTGACATTCACCTAATAATAATAATAATAATAATAATAATAATAATCTGTTTAATAAGCCGTATTGCAGTGATGGACTGAATTACACAGTATAAAATAAGTAAATATAGACCCAATTACATGGTAAAATATATAAGCCTAAAACATTAATACATCAATAATACTTAACTGTTATAAAATTCCTAAATCGTTCAGTATTTGTAATTAATTTGTTAATTGGTTGTGTTCTAAGGTGATAATTATGATCAAAATGTCGAGGTTGCATTCTTACAATATGTGCAAGCGGATTGTAATCAAGTACTTCTTCTTCACACCTTAATTTACTAATAAATTTAACACAAGAATTATGTCTACGGCTTCTTGACATTTCCAAACCCGTGTAGGCCAATGCATCTTCGTAAGACACGTAAGGATAAATTATCCGTAGTGCTCGTTTTTGAATTGATTCAATTAAATCAGATAAATTGATCGACAAAGCTGACCATGCAGGAGAGGCATACTCAATTCGAGATCTGATAAATGAACAGTAGATATTGACGAGGTCTGACTGACTTAAACCAGCTTTCTTTAGTTGACGAAGGGCATAAAGTCTAGAATTTGCCTTTTTGATCACATAGTCTACATGACAGTTCCAGGAAAGGTCGTCGGAAAACATCAGGCCCAGCAATTTAAAGGAAGATACTGATTCGACAGGTGCACCAGAAACATGGATCACATTATTACAAGGCAAGCTGAATTTAAGAAAAGATATAACCATTTCTTTGCACTGTTTAGGGTTGAGTTCCATTCCTCGGTTTGAGGCAAAATTACATATTTCATCTACAGTGACATGCATTAAACTAGGTGAACATCGAGGAATAATCTCTAACACTGTTGTATCGTCAACGAACTTGACACGTCCTTGCCAATCCTTCAGAAGTGGATTTATAAGAATGGCGATGAGAAGAGGGCCAAGTTTTGTGCCTTGGGGTAGACCACCATTGACTTTTTTCCAGGAAGAAGTCGCCATACCAAACTTTACACACTGTGCTCGGCCTGTAAGAAAAGCTTTAATCCATCTAATAATGACCTACCAGAAGTGCGCCGCCTTCGCTCGGCCAATTGTGCGAGTCGCGTCTAAAAAAATCGCGAATAAGCACGTGATCGAGCGCAGGCGACTGAATCCGGCAAGGCAAATTGCTGGTTTCATTCGCTTCCCTTTTAACGGTTTCACGTACTCTTTAACTCTCTTTTCAAAGTTCTTTTCATCTTTCCCTCACGGTACTTGTTCGCTATCGGTCTCGTGCCGGTATTTAGCTTTAGATGGAGTTTACCACCAATTTAGGGCTGCATTCCCAAACAACCCTACTCTTCGAAAGAACCTCGTCGGCATTCGAACCTTGCCACGTACGGCAAAAGTGTTAGGCGTCTGTGATGCCGGGAATAGTGAAACAGCAGAATGAATGCGCGTTGCATCGATTGATGATTTAAGGCACTTCAACAGTGGAAAAATGCTCTTCTTACATTGGGCTAGATGTTCGCCCATTCGTGAAGTAAGGGCATCTGGGACCTCTCGAAACTGCTTTGTGTAGAACTGTCGTAGGGAAACCACAGCTGCTGTTTCGGTTTGTTCGTATAGACGTGTAGGTGCTCTTCTGGGGCGGTGATGTCGGTTGAAATCATTTTCTGGATCAATTCCGAGGCTTCTGGCGAAGATTATGGATGATTCAACTTGATCGTCCATCATTTTGTCGTCAGCTCAAATTTTCTCCATGGTACTTAAGGTGGCTCCATACAGTTTCTAGAAAAATGGAACAATGAATGCGCAGCACTTGTATTCTATTGAAATCTCAATTTCAATTTCAACGCCACCCCTAACATCAGCATTGCTCAACCTCGCCAGCATTCATCAACGCCGACTCCCACATCGGTAGCAAAAATAACTCCCATATAGTACATGAAATGTCCGTGCGTGTTTCGCTCAAAAGCATGCGTACTTTATAATAATAGAACACACACACCCCCATCCTTTTCCCCCCTCCTCTTCCCCCCCCCCCCCCCTCCTTTCCTTTCCGGTTTTAACTGGCATAAACGATCTGCGCGCGGAACCAAAATAAAAGCTACGTCGTTGTCGAAGGAACTTACTGCAATAAGGAGGATGCTCTAAAAAATCGGAGAAACACACAGAACCGTCATGACCCTCTTGGTATGTGTCGCAGAAGCGCAGCGTTGCACTGGTATTTCACGACTGCGTCGACAATGATATGCTTTCCAAAATAAACCGAAATCCATCTACGAAAGATTTTATTCCAAAAATGTTACACATTTTCTAAGGATTGCACACAAACGAAACAACAAGAAACGAATAAGTAGAAAAAAATTTAATCAAGGAGGATGTTTTTTCGGCAGGAAAATGAAAATGGATATAAAAAATCAAAGAACAAGGGATTAATCTTAGTAGATCGTAGCAACAAGGCTACTCTTCTGCTTACAATACCTCGTTCTCTATTTAAGTCGTCTGCAAATGATTTAGGTCCAGCAAATGTATATTTGAGTCTGTTTAGTGTTTCGGAGTGTGTTCTACTCGAGAAAGCACGTTGTGACGCAGGAAGCAATACAGCTTCTATCTTCGTTCGCCAACGAATGTCCGGGACAATGCATCGTTGCGTTCTAGCACGGATTCTGACTTAGAGGCGTTCAGTCATAATCCAACAGATGGTAGCTTCGCACCATTGGCTTTACAGTCAAGTGCAAATGCCAATTGTCTGAATCTGCGGTTCCTCTCGTACTGAGCAGAATTACTATTGCAACAACATTTCAACAGTAGGGTAAAACTAACCTGTCTCACGACGGTCTAAACCCAGCTCACGTTCCCTATTGGCGGGTGAACAATCCGATGCTTGGCGAATTCTGCTTCGCAATGATAGGAAGAGCCGACATCGAAGGATCAAAAAGTAACGTCGCTATGAACGCTTGGCTGCCACAAGCCAGTTATTCAAAGATAACCATTCGGAAAGAGGACTAAACTCCGGTACTCGGTACACCGGAAAAAACACACTCTTCAACGACCTCACGGGAATGCAAGTATACGCTATTAGTCTTATATATTCTAACTTTTATGAAATTTATGGAATTGGAAATAAATTGATGATTTCGGTAGAACTACTCAATTGTAATCGACATGGCAAAAATTGTTCAATTGTGTTTGATATCTTGGGAGATATCTTTATTTTAGTTTCGACTCCGGTTATATAATTAACAGTTATACCATGAGCTCGAGTCGTATATGAGCTCATAGCCAACGAGGCGCTTCGCCGAGTTGGCTATTAGTTCGTATACAACGAGAGCGAATGGTATAACTGTTTTATTATATAGCCAAGCACTGTACAAGAGACAAAATTACAGCGAAATGTTTGAAACGTCAAACTTCCGGCATAGATAACAGGCAACTAATACTTCCGCCATGCGTAATGATGCATTCACACAGAGTTTCTCGCTGAGCTGTTCGGCAAACAGCTTCGTAATGTTGTATAAATGTTGCTCGAGAGGCAAAAAATGTGTTAAGCAGATCAACAAAAAAGATTAAAAGGTACCTTTATGAAGTCAAAAGGTGGGTCAGTTGTTTATATTAACGTTGCTGTCCTGAAAAATGTTTTGATTTCATGCAAAAATGAAACTGAAACCTTCGGCAGTGAAACTAAATTACTTAGTTGGTTGTTTTTGAAAAACAACATGCTTTTTACTACTCCAAATGCTTATCTAAATAAAAAAGTCTCTTTACTGGTGATCTCCTACGAAATGTGTGTTGTAAGCTTGATTTTAACCGTGAGTTTCTTTGTTTGGCAACAAATTAATATCAACCCGCTAATTTAGTCGTGTTTTTGAAGTAAAAAGACGTAATTTATAGGTGAATTTTACCATTTGACATGCTAAATTGTGTATTTGTTAATGTATTTTTACACAATGTTGTTTTTTTATACATTGGTTTGAGGGTGTTGATGTTTTTCTGTATAAAAATCCGTCAATTTCAACTCTTTTCGGCAGTTTAAAAAAACATGCCGCCATCTTGTTTTTCCTCCACTAGCAGGATATGAGCTGATAGCCTGGTGGTAGGGAACCAATCAGATTACGCAAAAGATCGTATCCGATAGCATGCTATATAATAATCACTGTTGTATCTCGCCATTGAAATAGCTGCAAAATACACGCGTTTACCCTTTGTTATTAACACGTTTATCTCCGCTTTTACCCCACCGATTTCGACGATCTTTATGTCACGTTTATCGTGGATAATTTCCCTTTTTAACTACCTGTATGAATTTAAAAACCCACAATGTTTTCACGCAATACATACGTTCGCAAATATTACTTTCAAAACCAACAGTCGGTTACGCCGGGACTATGAAAATATTACCTACGACAGGCACTTCGCCGTTTTCGTTTCACAGTTGTAGCCTTTATATAGCTTTTGGCGCCTACTTATTTATATCGCTCGACACATCTTTAACGAAATTGCATTTGTGCAAAATTGGGTCAACTTCCAAGCAATACTTCCCGAAATATTATCTTCCCAATGAGGTTGCTAACAAGCCTCTGGCAACGATATTGCGCAAATTCAAAAATTCCTCTTTATACCCCTGTTTAAGAAAATCAAAAATAAATCAGCTCGTTTCAAACAGCTCTGTTCAGGAAATATCGAAATAATAATTATTCAATAATGTTGTGATACTGAAAAAATTTCTCAGACGACAACATCACAATTCATAAGGAAAAAACAAGAGATAATGCATAAATGATATTGCTAATGTTTATGAACCTTATTCACGATTAAAAGAAAAGCAGGAAAAAATAACGTGACTTATTTTTCACATGACTCGGTTTCCTTTGTTCTTTCAGGGGAATATATTCAATATCGCCTGTACAATTAACTATCTCCAATATTCCCCTCTAATATTCCCCTGTGACGTTCCTCGCTATAATATTCGCCTTTAATTAAATTCACACTTGTAAAATTCACAAGTGTAAACATAAAAAGGATAAGCATAAACACAAACAAAATAGTTGTGTTAACCGGGGTAAAACAAGCGTAAGCACAAGCACGAGACAAAACAACCTTTGTTTTCTCTTTTATACAGCTCTTGTGCTTGTGGCTTGTGCTTGCTTCACAAGTGTGAATCAGGCCTTAAATAAGTCCACGTGCACACGTATGCGTTTTCATAGTGTTTTCATATTGTTCTCGGTCCTCAGGTGAGCAGAAAACAATGGTCTCATTACCTGAAACAATATGAAAACGCTAGGAAAACGTATACGTGTGGGTGGGGTCTAAGGGGCTGTTTACATGAGCCCGGTTAACCGGGTAGCCCGGTGTACGCGATTGATTAGGATCGTACTGTGGTTTTGAAACTCGCATAAACTAAATTTACAAAGAAGAATTGGTTAAGTTTAGATGTAAATGAATCCTCTTAAAATCTCCTTTTGCGGCCGAGGAAAGAATTTTGTGACACGAGTCAGCTCGGTTAGCCGGGCTAGCCCGGCTCATGTAATCGGACCCTAAGGCCCAGGTCAAACGTCGAACTTTTCATAAGTCGAACTCAATGTAAATTAGGAAAGTCTTTTGTTTAGGTTCATTTGCATTGAGTTCGTGTCATGTGAAGTACGTCGTTTGACCCGGGCCTAAGAGCATGGCTAGCGGGCTACCCGGGTTGATTCTTGCCACGCCATTCTTTCCTCGACCGCAAAAAGAGATTTGAATTAACGTTAGGATGTGCTTACATCCGAAACTAAACCAATTCTTCTTTGTAAATTTAGTTCATGCAAGTTTCCAAACCACAGTACAATTCTGATCAATCGCGTGAGCCCGGTTAACCGGGATAGCGCGGATGATGTAAACAGCCCCTATATTAATATTCCCATTTTTTCTATTGTGACTTCTGTCAACCCCGTCATGTGAAAAATAATTACGCTCGTGGTGAATAAATCACATATGCCCTCGTGGCCTCAAAATAACCTATTTCATTTCAACCACTTACGTTTACAAAGTAAACAAATTTATTTAAACAAATATTTGATTCTTACATTTGCCCCAAGAGCTCAAGAGCTCATCGTGGGGGCTCACGTAAACCATTATATAAATTATTTAAGTCACCCAGGAAGGAGCAAAAAATTATTGAAAATATACGCAAAAAAAAATTAAGAAAATACACACAAAAAAAGAATGAAATAATTACTAAAATTAAAGTTTCCAATTTGCTATCAGTGAGGCCTATTAGTTAAAACGTCCTGATTGATTTATAAAAATTCTTACGGCAGCAAAAATAGCTACATTTGTTTCAAAATTAAAAAATGGTAAACCATTGAGTAAGGCATCAACTTGTCTAGATAGACTCTAAATGTCAACCAAATATTACCGGTATTCTGCATAACCGAGGCAAGCATAGAAGCGCGTAGAGCAGCAAAACGAGGGCATAACAATAAAAAGTGAAAAACATCTTCATTAGGCGCACCACAAGCACAGGAAGGTGATGGAATACAATTCATGAGATATAAATAATAATTCAAGCCACAATTCTTCAATCTTAATCTAGTATGCAATATAGATAAGTAACGATGCCCAAGCCTATATAGTTTATTAGGTGGAGGTATATAAAATAAATTTTGCAATAAATCATTTTTAAAAGAATCAACAGAAGCACGCTCACGCGTTATTTCAGAAAGACTATACAACAATTTAATAGTAGAATAAAGAAAAGCATTTTTCGATTTTTCCGTGGTTACAAAGGGTAGGCATAAATGACTTCCGGTTCTTAATACATAGGCAGTTCTCTGCGAAACATAAGAAGGAAAAAGTGTAGAGAGATAAACTGGTACTTGACCATTAACGATTTTATACAACAAAATTAATTTATGAATCTTTCTCCTAACACTAAGCCTGTGCAAACCGGTATCTATTAATAGACTCTCCCTATGCTTACCCTTCATAGCACCAGTAATTAATCTTGCAGCATCAAACTGAACACTTTCAATTAAGTCAGACTCGCCCTTAAAACACCCATCCCAGACAACATCAGCATATTCTAAATTGGAACGAACAAATGACTTATACATAATCTCTAGAGTTGATCTCGAAAATTTAAATTTAAAACCTTTAAGCAAATTTAACTTTTTAGATGCCTTTTGATGAATGTTAAGAATATGAAACCTCCAAGACATATTGTTTGAAAATAACAGGGACGGATCTAGGGGTCGTCAAACCAGTCACGCGACTAACGTAAAAATTGCGGACTTAAATAGTTAATTAATTAAAATTCGAATGATAGTCCAGTTATGATGAGTTATCTATTTTCAAGCAGCGGCACCATTGTAGTCCAGTTATCAAGTTTCATGCTGCGGCTGAGTTTCTGTAAAGTAATATTATCAAGTCAACGAACAGCCGACTTACGCGTGAGTTTTGACCGATCTGAGTCAGATTCTAGCCATATGATTGGTCAATATGCTCATCTCCATGGAGATCAGCAATTTTGACCGATCTGTGGGGAGTTCTGACCGATTTAGGAATCAGGGGCTCGTATCGTTCAAAAAATATTCGTATTCTTATTGGTCACATTTTTTTACCGATCTTGACCGATTCGCAGCGTGGGATATGATCTTGCTGTATACACTCAAGGGCTGACGAATCCAGCCTTTCTGATCGCTGCTTGGCCACTGAGGTTCAATTCGAAGTCCCACGTTAGAATTTAAACAGCAATGTCTTGTAGTATTTACGATACTGTTCAGTCTGCGTTTGCGGGGAACGATAAAAAATGTCTACAAGAAATTTATGCTGATCTGATGAAGCGAATCGACGCTTCGCCGAAGAGTTCTGTTGAAGAGCTTTTGAGTGCGATAAACAGCACGAACTTCTGCCGCAGTAGAAATTTTTGTGCCGCGAGTTTAATCCCGAAGTGTGTTCGAGATCAAAAGAACAAGTCCTGTACTGCTATAAGGTAAATTAAACATATTTTGTCTTGTTTTAGAATGTCTATTAACAGAACAAGCTGTGCGCCGATTTTAATATTTAGGCTTGTATATGATAATCTCGATGGAATTTACCCAAATTAGCATATTTTTGCGGTCAAAAGGTTATTAATATCTAAATCATATAAATGCATTATAAAAGCGGCATTATATCAATTAATATCAGCTAAAGATTTCGACTTAGGTATCGATTATTCTATATATTTATTCACCGAAGTGACCGAACAAAATAAGTGGCATTGTATATTTGTATTTAGTCTATTTTGTTAGGCTATCAATAGACCGACAGCATGGTCTGGTGTAAAAAAATCCCCCCCTGAGTGTTGACAACTAAAATTTTGACTAACGTATGAAAATTCCTGGATCCGCCCCTGGAAAATAAGACGCCCAAATGCTTATGAGTACCTACTTTTTTAATTACTTTATCACCCAACTTTAAAACAGGATGATTTGGTTTATCTCTTTTAAGAGAAAACACCATACTTTCTGTTTTGTGCGCATTCATTGTTGCCAGCCATTTGTTGGACCACAGATAAATAGCGTTTAAATCATTATTTAAAGATCGAGCAGCTAATGTCGGAGAGGAAACCTCTTCAAGTAAAAGTGCATCATCAGCAAATAAAAAACAGTCACTGTTAATTTCAACATGAATATCATTGATATATATCAAAAACAATAACGGCCCAAGAACAGACCCCTGAGGAACACCAGCTTGAATTTCTTTCCACGATGAACACTGACCTTCAAAGACGACGCGTTGCCTCCGACCACTTAAATAACTTTCAAACCATTTCAGCAAGGTACCTTCTATCCCTAAGTGTTTCAATTTGGCTAAAAGACCTGGATGCCAAATCTTATCAAATGCCTTAGATATATCCAAAAATACTGCCCTTACTTCGTTTCCTCTGTCTAAAGCTTCGTGAATTTTATGCACAATATAAACCAATTGCATTACTGTTGAATCGCCAGGTCGAAAACCAGACTGAAAACGATAAAAGAAACCTGTACTCTCAAGAAATAAATATAATTTTCTAAAAACAACCCTTTCACATATTTTGCTAAAACAGGAGAGAAGAGACACTGGTCGATAGTTGGACTTGAGCTGCCGACTGTCCATCTTAAATAGGGGTAAAACGTTTGCTAATTTCCATAAATAAGGAAATTGACCAAGAGAAAGAGAGGTATTGATAAGACACGTAAGTGGCCCACAAATACCATACATACAATGTTTAATCATTCTATTACTAATTCCGTCGGCACCACAAGCCTTTACTATATTAACCCGACTATTTAATAAATCGGCAACTTCTTCCTCAGAAGCAATAATACTACATAAAGAAGAGTGAGATGGGGAGGTAAGAACAGGAACTACTGCATTGGATGTAGGCAGATGGGTTTGGCTAACAAAAAAATGATTAAAGATATCCGCTTTCTCTTTTGGATCAAAAACATACCTGTCACCCTCATACAAAGGTGGAATAGAAATTTTAGCCTTAGAACCGTAAAAAGACTTAACAAGATTCCACCACTTTTTTGGTGATGTATTTGGATTAGACAACATTTCATTGGTTTTATAATCATAATCTAATTTTGCTTTACGGATAAGACTGACAACAAGATTTCTTTGCACACGATATTTCTCCCAATTAAATAAGGATTTATTCTTACAAAAATTCTTTAAAAGTCGATTACGTTTATTCATAGCCCTACGAATGACTCCGTTCATCCACGGTTTATCCCTAGGCGAATAATAACTATTTTACTGGAAATAAAGCGTTCAACTATACTCAAAAACAAAGAAATCCATTTGTCATAAAGAATATCAATATTAATATTGACTAAATTGTCAATAAAAATTTCATGCCAATCAGCTCCTGCCAATGCAGCATTCAATTCATTGTCGTCAACAGCACTGAAATTCCACACTTTCCTTTTATAACATTTAGGTTTATATATAGGAATGGATAACTTACCAAAAATAACATTATGATCGCAATTTGATGGTGGACTTAACGTGCCTGTTGAAACAAACAGACCTGGAGAGTCAGAAATAATAAGATCCAAAATAGAATCACTTGACTGAGTTATTCTAGTTGGTTCATTAATAAGCTGGGACAGATTATTGCATTCAAGAAGTGAAAAAGTTTACCACCATCATAAGTGCTGACCGACGACGAATCAGCAAAGTTATAATGGGCATTAAGATCGCCCACAAGGATAATAGAAGTATAATTTTTTATGCGAATTTGATCGAGGCTATATTGTAATGATCGGAAAAAATTGTCAATTTCGTCAGCGTTAGAACTAGGGGGTCTATAACAAAGACCACATAGAAGTTTGAACTTATTCAAAATAATTTCTGCCCACAGCATTTCAATATCAACACATTCATATTCTGGTTTTCTTTTGAAAGGTATATAATTCGCAATGTAAAGAGCAACGCCGCCACCTCTACCGACTAGTCGGTCATTCCTCAGGGGACTGTTGTAGCCAGGAATAATCAGATTATCGCTTGACATATTCACATTTAGCCAAGTCTCCGACACAGCAAAAATATGCAGAAATATACAGCAGAAAGGCTACGAGCATTTAAATGTGCCAAAGATAAACCTAGTTGTCTGGGACCAGGGTTAGAGTGTACATTGCCTGAAACCAATAGAAGAATTAATAATAACAAACAAAAGAATAATAAGATGGCTTGCGATGAGCCTACTAGAAATCTGTAAGTAACAAGTAAAAAACATGCATTAAAAAGCCCAATTGCTGCCCTATACGATTCTAGGTCAACCCCATCAAACATTAAGTGAAATGAGAAAGAACACTTACCTCCAGTCATGCCAAATACCATAAAACCAATGCCATAATAAAACTGATAATTCATCTTAGCATTCTTAGGATTACATAATACCATCAACATAGTTAGCAAATTGGAAGGAAATAGAAAAAGATTCACAAGAGAAAACCTAACAACTACAAGAACAACTAAATACAAAATACAAAGTAAGCTAAGGTAAAGTCGAGAACAAAACACTGTCATATATAATGGTAGGAGAGCAATAGCGGGTCAACAACATTAAACGAAGCCCAACTTTTTCAAATCATCAACTCTTCTGATTCTTACTGGTGGTTTGTTATCTTTCCTAGCCATTATGTATCCATCTGCGGTGAAAATTAAAGCCGAATCGTTACAAAGTTCACGAACATTCTTCAAAAGCTTCTGATTGAGCTATGTAAGATCTTCATTAATGAATACTTTCTTCCCTTTTAACCGCCGCTTGGCTCGAATGACCTTTCGTTTGGATTCATAACCATGAAACTTTACGATGAGAGCCCTTTGACCATCTTGATTTGGGCGCCCGATGCGATGAGCTCGATCTATCTCATTACGCTCCATCGTTATGCCCAACTCGTCAATGCACAAGTCCATTACAGTTTTTGCACAATCTTCTTTAACTTGTGACGCAACATTGTCTTCATTACCCTCATCAAGCGCTGGCTGGTCAAAGCCATTTATGCGGATGTTATACCGTCTAGAATATTGTTCATTATCGTTTGTCTTATCTTGTAGCACCAATTTCTCTTCAAGTGCCGCTATTTCATCTTTCAATGGCTTCACGACCTGATCGATCATTTCAACCATGCCTTCTTTAATGGAATCTTTCAGAATGTTTTTGAAGTCTTCAGAATTTAGATTCTTGGACAACTCTGTTTGAATGGCAGCCTGAATTACACTTGACTGTCCGCTTAGATTTTCAGGTGACGACCTTGTTTTCATTTTCGAAGGATTGTTAGAGGTAGCCATTACATTAACTCCTTGAACAAGCGTATACTCCTCCGAATTCAGTAAATTCTTCACAAGAATTCGCTTCCGATATTTCAAGTTAGCAAAATTACAAACTTATGACCCACTAACACTAATACAAGCTTACATTTGAATAAATAAGCTGTTTAACTGTAAAATAAGCGAAAAACTGAGAGAGCTCAAAAGACACGTGTAGCTCCCTCGAGGGTCAATATAGTTAATCAAATATTTCAATAACAATGGTAAAATGCGCTTTCATATTCAAAATCACACTCCTCACAGCACGCCACATTTCATCGTCTTAATACAGCCCGAAACATTTTTCGTGGCTCAAACAAAAATTTGCTCCATTTTTCCTTACAAGTTCTAAATAATTTTTCTACCTTTACTCTAATTTTATTCAATTTCCGAAAATTGAACTCCATTTTTAATGAATTCCTCCCAATTTCGAAGTTTCTTCTCATCTCTGCGCCGCCACTTGTTCCGGCGGCCTACATCTATGCAGCAACATATAGCTATATTTCAAAAATCATGTAATATTTAAAACACGTGATGCGAGTGTTTAGAATGGCTTCAAAAACGATTCGTTATTGGATGTTATGTTCATGAGTATTCTTTATATAATATTGTATGTTCATTAGTATTCTTTATATAAAATTGTATGTTCATTAGTATTCTTTCTGACGTGAAGAAGTTTTATCAGGTATAAAACCGCGGACATTGTACTGATTTCCTTTCTGTTTTCCTCGTGAATTATTAAAAACATTAATTACATCTCTGCCATTCAAATAACAAAAACAATTCCTTTTCAATGCTAATTTTTCATAACTTTAGCGCTGCCACAACCCCTAAATCAATCAGTTCTTTCTTTATCGCTTGACTAAGTCCCAATTAATTGTTCACTGCCCATTAACAGTGGAAGATAATCCGCTGAATTTATACATGCCAACCGAAGCATGTCAGAAATGACATTTGCAACCTTAAGGAAAACGCTAAGGTCTTTTTCTGTCACATCCTCGTTGGTGAAACAGCTCCTAAACTTTCATCGTTGTGATCGTTCGTTCAACGCTTTAGGTTCAATATTACGTTCTTTACTCAGATTGCATTTGCCCATTGTTTCGTCGCTATTCCAAAGGTAATAAAGAGAGCTATACATGTCCCTTTTCTTCTTCTGTATCGTACATATTTCATACACTTGCTAAGTCCATTACTTTGTCAGATATCGCCCGCCTGTTCATCAACGGATAATCTGTCTCCGCAGCAGATAACAAGTCAACTCAGGTAAGATAATAGCACTTTATGAACTACAACACATGTTCTTTTCCCCCCTCTGTCTCGCAAATATTTCATAGACTTCCCTAACGTTTCTAACTCCAATTGTTTCGCCAGATATCGCCCGCCTGTTCATTTACGGGACAATCCGTCTCCATCATCCCAGGAGATAACAAGTCAACTCAGGTAAGATAATAGCACTACGATAACCTTTAAAAAGTTAAATAACGTATGAATGCCAGTTAAACTATTTACCAACATCATTCATTGTTAAAAAAAGCTGAAAAAGTATAAATCACCTCATTTCAAACAGTGAAAAAATAACATGAGTTCATTTAAAGCACTTAACCTTTACAAAATCACAAAATAACAATGGTAAAAACTGCCTCTGATGTTCAAAAGTCACTCGCCATACCACATTACAATTCATGACCTTAAAAAGTTAGATAACCTATTGATGCCTTTTAAACTATTTAACAGCATCATTTGAGTGTTTAAGAAAGCTGAAAAATAATAAATCAGGTCATTTCAAACAGTTCTGTTTAGAAAATACCCAAATAATATTTATTGAATATAAATGTTGTGATACTGAAAAAATTTCTCACAGTGACTAACATCACAATTCATAAGGTCAAAAACAAGAAATAATACATAAATAATACTGCTAATGTTTATGAACTTTATTGACTCTTAAAGAAAGCAGGGAAAAATTAATAACATGAGTTCACTTTACAAAATCTCACAATAACAATGGTAAAATCTGCCTCTGATGTTCAAAAATCACTCGCCATACCACATTACAATTCATGACCTTAAAAAGTTAAATAACTTATTGATGCCATTTAAACTATTTAACAGCATCATTTGAGTGTTTAAGAAAGCTGAAAAAAAAAATCATAAATCAGCTCATTTCAAACAGTTGTGTTTACAAAATATCCAAATAAATAATTATTGAATAATGTTGTGATACTGAAAAAAAAATTCTTACAGCACTCAAATCTATTGTAAGGGAAAAACAAGAAATAATGCATAAATATTGCTAATGTTTATGAATCTTATTGATGCTTAAAGAAAGTAGGACAAAATAACATGAGTTCATTTCAAGCACTTACCTTTACAAAATGTCAGAATAACAATGGTAAAATCTGCTTCTGATATTCAAAAGTCACTTGTCATACGACATTACAGTGCATGACCTTAAGGGTGTTCAGACAGATTTATTTTGGCCCGTTGCTAAGGAAATTTTGATATGACCACAGAGCTTGTGGAGCTTTACAAATTTAAACCCCACGCTAGATATCCTGCACGTGGTATATATGAACGAAGTTCTTTTGTTCGATGACGTCATACGAGAACTATAGAAGTTTCACCTAAACGAAAACTGTTATGTGCAAAAAAGTACGCAAGCATTTCTCAATTGAGCAAATTTTAATGATTTTATGGCCGTTTTAGTGGGATATTTTCAATAAAAAATGGAATATCTATGTAATTTTTGGTTTATTCATAAAACCCATGCGTACTTGTTGGGAGAAGTATTAGCCCTACGTGTAAACGAATGAAAAGTAGCTATCTGATGAATACTCGCGGAAATTATAGGAATCTTGTGCGCTCGTGTTTTTGCCGGAAGTAGATTCAACCTAGCCTGAGAAAATCAGGCGAGGGCCCTTCGGCCGCCTGATCGGATGGAGTTCGAAGCACGCAATGGCTGCCATACAAAATTTCCACTGTCTTCGGAATGTTCGATTTATGGTTTATTAGCTCTGCCGATTTCTGAATTCTGACGTTCAAACCTCGGCAATATAAATCTACGGTCGGTCTACTGCAGTGATGGACTGATGGTCGATGAACTGGATCAAACAAGATATAAAAAGGTGAGTAACTTGTGTACTTGCAATTAGCAAAGTTTTAATAATAGATGTGCGATCGTTGTTTAATAATTTGGATTACCGATTACAGTATTTATCTTGTAGATTATAAGATTTTATTTTCCATAGAAATAGTTTGCAAGCTTGTTTTGACAAATTTTGGACAGCTTCTTTTTGGCAAGGGCTTTCATAAAATCTTCTCTAGACTTGGGATTGACCTTGTATACACCTCTCAAAGAATCGTATGTCCATCCAGAGCGTGCAAGTTTCTTTGCCATGGTTCCCGATAGGGTCTTTCCAAATTGAAAGAGAAGATGCCTAGAAACTACTCTAACTTCCACCATTGAGTCGTAACAGTCCTTCTGTTCGGTGAATGACCGCAGACAGATATTTTCAAGATGGTCTTTTACCTCGGTCTCGAAAACTACCCTCTTCATTGCTCTTACATCTTCTAGTGCTCGATGTGCTATAAATAAATAATAAAACAACAAAAACTTAAATGACCGTAATAAACTTAGCTAATATAATATCAGTCGCAAAATATAAATGCTTGGTGATGTAACGTACTGTATATACCTTGGTACTTTTCACTTGGAAAATACGTTTCGTACAAAGCTTCCATTCCAACTTTTTGTTTCTTGTCACAAACTTTCGCCAGAGATCCACTGCTCTTAAGCTAAATGAAAGAAGATCATCCAGTTAGTGTAGCCATGTAAAAAACAAATCACTATATTTTATCTGTAAGGTATAAACAGTACAGTAATTATTTTTGGGTAAAATATAACATATACTGTATTTGTGTACAGGTATATGGATATTGGATTACAGTGTAAAATGGTTGGAGGAACCTTTCTGATGTGTTCTAGTGGGTCACCAAAGTAAAACTTTGACAAGATATTTTGGGTGAGTAATCCTTGGCACCTATCAATTTCTGCCATTAGAATAGGGTAGTCGTACACAAAGCCATTATGTGCCAAAATTGCTAAAAGAAAAGAAAAATTCCTTAGTTTGAGAGACAACATTTACAAATATATTGTGTGGTTTATGCAAATGACTTATTTGTCTAATATTTTATTATAACATGAATAATTATATAATTGTGACTGGGAACAATCTAATAATATCTGAGGGAAGAAAGACAGACACTGTTTGTGTGTTCTTGTGGGCTTATAGATATGAAGAATATTGCCCTATAAGCTGTAAATTGATTTTTGTACCTGGTGAATAGTTTTTGTCTGTAGCATTTTTCACTTCCTGTACAACATCTTGTATCCATTTGACAAATTTTGGCAACACCTCTGACAACTTAGGTTTTTGTAAAAGATCTTTTCTTTTCAAACCACATTTCTTGGATACTAGAATAAAGAATAAAATAATTTTGAACTTATTAAATTATTAAAATAAATTTAAATTATCGGTAAATATATGTACTTCTAAAGTGTAAAATTATCAGTTAATATGTATTTACCAATTGGAGAAATTCTCTTGGATGTGTTGACCAGAGTCTGAAATTCTAGTGGTGAACTAATTAATACACCTGTAATAAATATACAGTATATTAACCCTTTAATTCCCACCATATCAGGATGTCTTCCTTTGATGAGTAAAATCGTCTGGCGTTAGACAGAGTAAAAAATAAAAAGTGACAAATGGCACCAATGGGAATAAAAGGTTAATCAACTTATGACAACTGATACTGATCCTACATTTTCATAAATTAGAACACTCAAAAACAATTAGAACACAACATACGTTGTTGCTGTTGCAGTAGGTAGTTTCCTGATCAAAAAAGGACAAACTGCCGGGTACATTCCAAAAGAATTAAATTTATAAATAAATATGGCTTCAATGGTAGCAGGAGGATTATTCAATGCAGTTGCTTTTGCAGGTGCGGGATATCTATTCTCAACATTTAACAAAAAAGGATATGAAAAAGAAATCAACAGGCATAACCTTGCCATGGAAAAACTTTCAAATTCTAAAGAAGAATTTTTTGAACAAGAAACAAAAAGAAAAGACAGAGAAATGAAATTAAGAACAGAAATCTACAACGCAAAAAGCGATATGAAGAATACCGACAAAGCTTTCAATGAACTTAAAAAAATACTACAACAACGCGAAATACCACCTCCAAGGTTGGAAGATTTTTACCAACCATCGAATGAAATGAAAAAATATCAAGTTATGGCTGTCGGATTAATAGGGGGAGGTGGTGGTTGGTTACTACACAAATTAATATAAACGGTCGTCAGACGTGAAAAAAATTCCTATTCAAAAGAATAGGAATTCATAATTAATAATCATTTACATCTTACCATATCTGGCAATGGTTCAACTTCAATGCTTTCAAATTCGGATACTAAATCTAGATATTCCCAGTATTCTTTGCAATAGTATTCATCAAAGTTTTCCCGATCCCACTGTACATTACCCAAAGTCTATAACCTTCATTACTTCCTTCTAAAATGTTAAAAATAAGTTTACCGATATCAAACCAGGTTTTGCTTTTAAATTCACATTTTGTTGCAAGTTAATAATGTTTAACTACATTTCATTAACTAAACTTTTATTATAGTATTTTTTTTAAAAACCATAAATCAATTTAAACTTTTAGTTTAAGTAGTTTCTTTTCTCTATTTCCAAGATGACCTTTTAGGTAAAATGGTTTGTTACCTTTATCATCTATTCTTTTTAACTGTCTCTTTGTTTTTCTCTATTTAAGTTATTTTAATATTGAATTTTACAATACTCTTTTGTTAAATGTTCAATATAATTTTTTTAAAATTTTTTATCTGTTTATGATTTTTTCATCTTCATCATTATTTAACCAATCAATAATTATCATTTAATCCATACTGAGCTGGAAAGTATTTATGTCTCCAAGATGAAACAAATATGTTTTTTAATTTTACGTCCTTAATCCTTTTACAAACATCATCTAATACATCCTCATCCTTTCCTGATGAAATATGATATAATGCAGAACATAAATTATTAAGAGCTTTCACGTTTCTCATTCTTCTTATTGAAAGTTTAGGTAAAAACACATCGTAAACAAGGTTTCTTACTTCTTCATCCTCAATCATCTGTTTGTGGTTGGGGTTATATACCGATCCACCATCTTCATAAACAAAATTAACAATTGTATTAATTGAAATAAAATAATTGTTTTTCTTAAAAGATTCCCATTTCTTATCACATACATTTTTGTTATACTTTTTTATATCCTGTTCAGAAAACTTGTGCCAAAAATCATAACCTTCCTTACACCCCTTAGAAAGTTTAAAAATAACATTACCAATAGTCCACCATGATTTTGAGTAAATTTCTGCACGTTTTGGTGAAAGTTGGTTAATGTAAAACTTTAATGTTCCGTTCATGTCTCTTTTATTATAGTAGTTTTACTACTTTAATAAAGCTATAAAACATGTATAAAATAGTTTATAAACTCACGGATACAATAACTCAAAACAAAATGCCTACTTTAAAAGTATAATTTGTAAAAAAATTTTCATTCCATTTAAGTCACTTAAAAAATTTATGCTTTCATAGAGATGGTTCGGTACCATCCAAAACGGGAAAAACTCTCTATTGCATTAAGAACAATGTTTAAAATGTTTATAAATAATATAATTTTTTCCAAGGACCACATTACCAAATATAAGCTTGAATATCCAAAAAGGTAAAATCTAACGATTGTTTACAAATTAATAAAGATTGGATATGTTGGTAAGAAAAAACCAAACAAGCATATCAAAAAATTCCTATTCTTTTAAATAGGAATTTAATTTTTCAGTTAGGCTTGTGCATCACTCGCTTGTAAAATTTTATGGGTTATCATTATTTTTTTGTTTATGTTAACTATATCATCTGTTTCTAAAAATCCGCTAATTACTTTTATATCATATATCTCCCCTGTAAAAGGTTTTGATAACGGTCCAGTGGTTCCTGTAAATCTGTCGTTAACAAATATTGTTCCACATGTTTCACCAATACTTCTTGGATTTGCAGAAAAATCTGAATCTACCGACTTTACACCGTTAATGTACAAACAACTTCCATTCAATAACCAATGACATGATATCAAATGTTTATCAAGAATGTTAACATCGCTTTGAATGGTGCAGTTATATTCTTTAACTGGGAAGCCTCCTCCATACGATAACTGGTTTAGTGTGTTAGACTTGTATCCAATAAATTTATCGTAACCACCATTATCGTTACCAATAATGTATGCCCACTTTCCTGAATTGTTGGTGTTGCCAATAACACGTAACACGATAAATATAGAAATGTTAATATTAACCATTTCTGGACATTTAAATATCATAAAACACTTTCTGGTATTTTTAATAAAATCTAAACCAGGTATTGGTCCTCTTCTGTATTCATTTTGAAAAAGTGAGTATTCCCCATCTTGCACTCTACCAACTCTAACTCCTTTATCGGCTTGTCCGGATTTCACAGCTTTTAACATGTTAACATCAAAAACAGTTTTATATTGTTTTTGATCTGGTAATGTAACTTTATGTTTATCATAATATTTGTCAAAACCATAGTGTATACTAATTTTTTATTTAAACCATTATTTTACAAAAAATGTTTGTTCACCAAGAAGAACATGCTAAAAGGAATGAACACATTCAGAAGCCGGCAGCATGAAATTTACACGGAAAGGGTAAACAAAATAGCGCTTTCGGCGGATGATGACAAACGAATAATTTTAGAAGACGGAATTCAGACACTGGCGATCGGGCATTGGAAAACCAGAACGGAGCAAAAAGGCGAAGAGTGAAAAATTCGGAAAATTGGGAAATCGGAAACATAAAATTAGGAAAATGGGAATTTGAGGGAAATGAGGGAATTTGGGGGAAATGGGGAAATTCATATTTTTTAAAAATATGAATTAAAATTACCGGATGTGTTGTAATGAAAGAGATAACTCGGTTTTTAAAGTAAAATCTAAAAAATCGCCAGAATCGGTATGTTTGTACTACTCTCAACCATTAAAAGAAAACCTGCTGATGTTAATACAGATAATCAGGATGAGGTATTCAAAACTTTATATGGTTTACCTCCAACAGAATTTCCAAAACCAAAATTTAAGGTTGGTGATCATGTAAGAATATACAAATACAAAAAAAACTTTGCAAAGGGATATGATCCCAACTTTACAAGTGAAGTTTTTAAAATATCAGCTGTGTTCCGCGGTAACCCGGTAATGTACAACATTGATGACAAAGATGGAGAAAACGTTATCGGCAAGTTTTACAATGAAGAGTTAGTTAAAGTTATGCAATAAGCAAAATTTTATTTCGCTCACAAATAAAATGGAAGGATTTGAACTAGATACTTTTGGTGAAAATAATAACATGGAAAGAATAATGGAAGAAGAAACAAGCTTTTTCGATAACGCCTTTGATGACTTTGATCGCCTTGATGATGATTTTGACGACCTCGACGACCTTGACGAACTGGAATACAACCAAGATGGTGAAACAGATTTAGGACCGGCCAACCCAGATAGACGGTTACAGAAAGGCGACATAGATGCAGTAGCGGAAGAAGATGAGGAACTAAATACGTTACAGGTTTGAAACTAGTAAAAGTTACCTCCAAACCTTAAAACTAATAAACCTTAAACGGTTTGAAACTAGTAAAAGTTCACAGAGGCATAACGTTCAACGAAAAACCGTGGTTAAAAGAGTACATACAGCTCAACACAAATCTAAGAACCAAGGGAACAACAGACTTTGAAAAAAACTTCTTTAAGTTAATGAACAACAGCGTGTTCGGCAAGACAATGGAAAACATCAGAAACAGGGTTAACGTTAAACTGGTAACCAATGAACAACAGCTAGAAAAGCTAACAAAGAAGCCAAACTTTAAGGGTGTAAACATCTTTACAGAAAACCTTGTGGCTGTACACATGGAAAAAACAACCATAAAGCTAAACAAGCCTATATACCTTGGAATGAGTATCTTAGACATCAGTAAGACATTAATGTACGACTTCCATTACAACTACATTAAGGCTAACTATGAAAACGATGCACAGCTGCTATTCACAGACACCGACAGCCTGTGTTACGAAATCAAGACAAAGGATTTCTACAAGGATATCTCAAAGGATGTTCACACACACTTCGACACCAGCAACTTTAACAAAAACCATCCATCAGGAATCCCAACCGGTGTCAACAAAAAGGTTGTAGGAATGATGAAGGACGAGGCCGGTGGAAAACAAATAGCCGAGTTTGTGGGATTGAGAAGCAAGTTATACGCCTATAAGATGGACAAAACGTCAAAGGAGGAAAAGAAATGTAAGGGAGTCAAGAAGGGTGTAGTCGAAAAGGAAATAACATTTGACGACTACAAGAACTGTCTGTTCACCAAGAAAAACATATTAAAAGGCATGAACACGTTTAAAAGTAGGCAGCATGAAATTTACACGGAAAAAGTCAACAAAATAGCACTTTCGGCAAACGATGACAAAAGAGTAATTTGCGAAGACGGAATTCGGACACTGGCAATCGGCCATTGGAAAACCAGAACGGAGCAAAGCGGAAAGGCGAAGCCGAACCGGAGCAAGGTGGAAATGTAAAAAATTCGAAAATTCGGAAATTCGGAAATCGGAAACATAAAATTAGAAAAATGGGAATTTGGGGAATTTGAGGGAAATGGGAAAATGGGAAAATGGGGGAAATGGGAATTTGGGGGAAATGGGAAATTCATATTTTTTTTTAAAAATATGAATTAAAACTTTTTCTAAAATGAAAGAAATCCTTTTTTAAAAATATGAAATCTCAAAAATCGCCAGGACAGCCCCTTCCCTACTACTCCTGTCTATGTAACCGTTGCCAGAAAAAGAACATACAATGTGCCGGTACTGATATTTTGTAGTCTCCATGAAAGTCATTAGAAGACGTGCACGTTATGCAACATAATTTCTGCGTCACACTAGTTTTTACGTAAAATACACACTAATTTAAGTAATACAACTAATATTTTAGCTCTAAATCAAACCATCTTTTTGTCACATGGAAAAATTTAAGAAAAAACGGCGATAACCTCTCCATGCATGAAATACTATTTTCCCTCAAATTTTTCTTCAAACCACGCTCGTCCTAGTTCACTTGCGCGTCCCACCTGCATTAGCGAATACGCTTCCCTTGTACGGCCGAATATATGAGCGCACTGGTCCTAAACTTCATTATAAAGTTTATCAAAAATTTAATGATTAACTGAACACTCTACAATCAACCTTACTACATATACATCAATTCTCCTTAATTCTGTCTGGGACATGTCACCTTGTATGTGCAAAACACACGTTATTTCCTCGCATTCCTAAACATGCACTTGCTATCGCATTTAAGTTACATTGTTATCGAAATTCCTTCACTTGCAGATGTCACGAAAAGAACAAGCAACAAGCAACACCCAAATCTCCTCGCGGCGTAAATTTCTTTCAGCAGTTCACACGACAATTCCTCAGGCCCTATGGCGAAGCTGATTCTGCACCGAGTATCGACACCGTCTTCCGCGCTATCCAGCCATTCGCATGTGAATGGCTCTTGCGCCCAAAAGTCGCCATTTCCGAATTGTCCGAAACAATCATCAAAAATTTGAAATTGGTAAGCGAAGATAACAGTGGGTTGATGACACATGAATCCATGACCTTTCTGCAATACCATTTGACACAATTGATAGGTTGTTTATCAGGCCTAGGCAAGGAACACGATGGGCCTATTTTGGCAAGCGACATTGTCGATACACTGAAGTTATTATACCAAGAAAACGATGAGCTAGACAGCGCCATGGATAACATGTTCGAACTGGGAGGGGAACTTTTTACAATGTCCTGTCAGTATATTGTGGCAAGGACACTGGTTCGATGCCCTGAGAATTATGCGCAAGCAGTTCAAGCAGAAAATGGAAGTGACTGTGTGTTTCAACAGCGCAAAGATATCGCTTCCATGCGTGATTTCATAGTCAACAATATTGTCGGCACCCGTAGAGCGCCCCCAACCCTGTCGCATAGGAGAAATCTCATTTCTGCTTTTGATATGCCTTTAATTACGGTAGCATTCATATCACCATCACTCACCACCGCCATCATGCCATATGCCACTGTCACAATGTCAGCCCCAACGCTCAACCAAGGGATTGGTAACTTCTCGCTCGAGCCTCGAAATTCCACTACCGTGCAAGCAGATGTCCATTCACAAACGTCGACCTCCCAAGCAAGAGTAACTGCATCCGAACAACCTTGTTCTTCTAACAGACAGTGGCGTAGCCAGGGTGCTGACATTGGGGGGCTCAACATGCGAGTGTCGAAGACACGAGATTCCTAGGGGGGTTCGGGGGCATGCCCCCCCGAAAAATTTTTGAATTCTAGGGCCTCTGAGACTGCATTTCGCACATTCTGAGGCAACTTTTAAAAATATCTGAAAGCGATAAATAGCAACGTTTTCTTGTTTCCAAACCAAAAGAAAGTATGTCACATGTCAAAATATATTGAGAATTATTTATGATAAGTCGTAAATTAAAGTCTAGGCCTAGGAAATTTTGAATTTCCAAATTCATTAGAACGCCATTTCACGTATTTCAAGACGAGGTTTGACGAAAAGTTAGAACCAACAAAAGCCTTTTTAAGTCATCTAAGGTTGTTAGATCGAAAAAATATTATGAAAAATATTCTGTACACACAAATACAACAGCAGAAAAACACAACGTTTCTGAAGCGGAAATTATATTGTAATATAAAAATAATTTGAACATAAATATTGTTTCTACCGAATAATTGGAGTTTAATGTTTATCATTAACAGGTATATACAACCACCAAAACTGAACTTATTTAAAATGTTTGTAAGTAACAAATATTAAGTTCTTATGAAGGCTTCTAAAAGTTGTATATATAATTGTCATACTAAATTCATTCTCCTTGGAGACATGTCCACAAAATCTGCAACAAGCTTTTCTAAGTCTAGTCCCTCCATTATGTCAGATTCTACTGACATAAGCATTAGACTTTGAAGTCTTTCTTGGTTCATTGTTGATCTCAACCGAGATTTGATTAGCTTCAGCTTGGAAAACGCTCTTTCTGCACTACAAGAAGTGAGAGGCAGCGTTAGAGCAATCTCCATCAACTTTATGGTAGTACCATAACACTCTGGTTCCATTTTCAATACCTGGAACAGGTCAATAAAGGTGGCTTTTCGTTGCAAAGACTCCGCCTTTTCCAGCACGCCAGTGAGCAGTGATGACACCTGCAAGGAAAGTATTTCGTTCTGTAGAGCATCTACTTCCAGGTCTTTTTGGAACCACTTCATTGCCACAGAGATATGTTTCCATGCTTCTGGATCGCCCAACCGACAAGGATGCAAAAACCCAAGACCCTGCAAAACTTGTGCATTATTCTCGTCAAAACGCTTCTCAATTGAAGATGTCATAAGATCAAGAATCTATTGAAAAAGAAAGACGTATTTTTAATCAAAATAAAAGAGTCAAAGAGAGATGCAATTTTTTGCACAAGAGGAAATATAACCAGTTATCTTACGTTATAGTAAAAGGAAACTCTTAGCTTATCTTTTGCTGACATGTGGACAGCAGTCTGGGGATTGTCATCAAATCTTCTAGGAAGCTTATGTGCACGGACTTCTTTTGGTTCTTCAATTCCCAAGTCACGACATCTTTCCAAGGTGCATTCCCAAAATGACTCAAATTTTGCCTCGCAACGAAGAACCTTGATTGCAGCTAGCAGATCGGCGACCCTCTCACAGCCAGAGACAACGTCTAAATCTTCTGACTGCAATTTATCAGAAACGCCTTTACTTAGAAACATGACGTTCTTTAGCACCTTAATAAAACAATAAAAATGAAAATTATTTAAAATAGTCAATATACGACATTTATACAAGATCGTATTCCCATCGTTAAAGAAGTGGCTGAATTTCGAAAGTTAATTAAGTTTAATTTAGAAAAAGTCCGCAAAACTTCAGTTTGGTCAATTTTGATTAATTTGATAATCATAGCAAAGCAGCTGGTGAAACCTATATAGCTGTATTTCGATGCATAAAATTAAACCGTAAACCCGTATTACAGTAAATTAAATAAAGTAAATACCTCCAATGCTAGAATAAACTCGAAATCTTCAACGTTTTGGAGTAGTCCTTTCGCTTCAGCAGCAATATTTGCTTTCCCTTCATTTTCTCGTATATCTTTTAACGTTGCAATGACAGCTTCTATGGTGTGGTGGAATGCTTTGATGCTGTCTGCCCGACAGGCCCATCGGGTATCGGACAATTTCTTCAAGACATATTCTCGCTTTGTTTCTACGCCAGAAGCCTGATTCGCTATTCTTTGCTGTTCCAAATACACTGCATGTCGTTTGGTGCAGTTTTCAATGAACACGTACAAGTTTTGCAATGTTCAAAAAAAATCTTTTGCAATTCGGTTGTTATTCATTGTGTCCACAATGACGAGGTTCAAGACATGGGCATAGCAGTGGGTGAACAGAGCAGAGGGTGAAAGTTCTTTAATTTGTGCTTGCAATCCAGTGTGAACTCCTGACACATTGCTTGCACCATCATAACATTGTCCGCGCATATCTGAAATTTCCAGTCCGTGTCCTTCTATATTTTCACAAACGGTATTGAAGAGAAACTCTGCTGTGGTTTCTTTCACTGGTATAACTCCTAAAAGCCGTTCTTCCACTTCACCATCCCAAACATACCGGACAATCAGAGATAACTGTTCTGTTTTGCTATTATCAGGTGTTTCATCTGCTATAATTGAATATAGCTTTGCTTCTTTGACCCTGGACACAATTTCGTCCAGGATAGCAGAACCAACTATCTGGATAATTTGATTCTGAATTTCAGGGCTGGTATACTTCGCGTTATCTACAAACAATATAATTTTGACTGATAGTAAACTTGTATATTTTAAACAAAACTACATTTAATAGCCAATATTTCATATCTTACATTTAGGAACATGTCTACTATTTAAACGATTTTAATATGATATAATTAAAGGACGATTACCTGCAGATTCATCTAGATGGCTCTCCAAAAGAGGGTCACTCTTTGCTTGCTGTGCAAGAAATTCCTTGAAGACCCCTTTGTGCATTGAGCATTCGCCCTCGTGGCATCCCCTAAAGGGTAAATTCAGTTTTCCCAGGAGTTGCACCACAGCAATCATCTTGCCAATAATTGTTCGATTTTTTTTCACCTAAATAACCCAAAGTATAATTTAGCTTTTCTTTACTTGACATAGAACTATTTTATGTTTGTATTGAAATCAAGTACTTTCCATTGCAGTACTTTCCACCATATGTTTCCACGAAGGAAGGAACATTTTGGTAGAGATCATTTTCTGTATAATTACGTACTGTTTGTTGACGATAAGAGTCTTGTCTTTCTGCTTCTTCGCTTATCTGGTGATGTATTGGCTTCTGATATTTCCAATAACGGTATGCCTGAAGAGACTGCTTGTGACAATCTGATTTTTGGTGTTTCGTCAAAACTTCAGATTTCTTCCAATTACCAAATCCAACTTTAATAAAAGCGAGGTCGCCCTTTGACGAAACCTAGGTAGGAAAACAGTTTGATGATATTCACTGATGACTGATTTTGTGTGTGCCTGATGTAAATGTCAAATCAACATATGACATAAAAACAAAGACACAACAGTATAAACACTTTTGCTGACAAGTCAAATTTAGTATTTACAACATTCCGTCAAGCCGTTACGAAGCTAGAAATCACCTCACCTGTGTATTAAATACTCTGCAGTAAAAACAGAAAGCTTTATTCAGTGATTTAGAATACTCCAGCCAGTCAAACTTTTCATACCAGGATACTTGAAACCGACGATTTCGTTTGCCTGCGGGGAAGTTAACATCTTTAGGCTGGCAAGGGCCTTTACTTATAACGTGATTTCTTTCTTCTTTTCCAGAAGGCAATTGACAACAAGGATCATATACATAATTTAAATGATCTGGAGGAGGAGCATCGGCCATTTTGAATAATGCATAAGTCTGTTTATATAATACTTCATTTTGTAGGAATATAGTGGATCTGCATTTTCAATCACTGAAGCCGACTTGGCCGCCATATTTGAGGTCGCTCATCACGCTCATGCTCATTGCTGCTATGGTTGTACTTAGGATCATAGATTGGAAAGACTTCCCAATTACACATCGTATGGGCTTCGTACCCCCCCCCCCCCCAACTTTCTGCCCGGATTTCAACTTTTCACAAGGGCAGTCCTTCTGGTGATTGGGGGGGCTGAGCCCCCCGATGCCCCCCCTTGGCTACGCCACTGCTAACAGATCAACGGGCATACCACGAAGACCATTCTCCTTCCTCACCAGCACCGACACGTTGGATAGGCACATCGGAAATGAGTTGGGGGAATGACAACGGCAGCCAGAGGACTTAGAACAGCAGCAACAGCCAGTCCAACAAGCAGGAGATGTAGTAGATGAAAGTGAAAATATCGAAGCCCACATGGACAACAACAGAAGCAAGAAAAAGAAAAACAAAACAAAAGCGCCATGCAAGAACTAGCCGATAACGAAAAAGCCATAGAACATAACCAGGAAAAAAAAAGAAAAAATAGGAAATAAATGCTTTTCTATAACATTTGATATCGCAATGATATCACATATCTTCGTTTTCATTTTGTTACCGATTTTATAAGCACAGACAATACCATCGCTTGAAGTGCAATTGTAGCAAATCATGCATCATATTCTTTTGAGTATACACTTTCCAGTGGAAACACACCATATTCCACATGCACGGAATATTGGCAAATTATATGGCGATAATATATGGCAGATCAAACTATGGTATTATCCTAATATTAATAATAAAAACCAACATGTGTAATTACAAGCCCACACAACACACTGGGCGCGATTTGACAGCGGGGCGCGATTTTTCATTATCCAAAAACGAATAAAATGATCGCCTGCGATACCACTTTCTCACAGCAACAGTACACATTGTTCCATTTCACATACATCGCGTCTAAAATTTCCTTTCAGGCACATTTTTATTCCGTTCCAAAGAGTAAAAAATGGTGCCACGCGGCCAAATCGCGTCCGCTGTGTGCCACACACATATACACATTGACCTTCCACTTAACAATTGCAATACCGTAAAATTGTGGTTATAAGCCTCCCTGCATATTAGCCCACTGTCATGTGATTCCATTGTTCACTCTATTGTTGTCAAACAAAAAAGCGCTTTCAACATATAGATCGTTTTTATCTGACGTCACGGCGGCCATATTGGTGTACCAAAACAATGCAATGGCGGCCATATTGGTGTGGCATGTCTTTCCTATGAGAATTTAGCTCTACTCTTATTCAAATATTTCGTATTATTTCAACACCGCAATGGGGCCACCGATTACGTGAGTGAAAACGATCCATATAACGTCAGCGCGTATAATCAGCATTATTGGCCTTCTCTGAATATAGGAGCATCGAACAGAAGTTGCGTGTTTTACGAGTGTGTTTTACGTCAATTTGTTGTGTTTGTCAGAATTGAAAGACCACATGATGTTGTTTCATTTGGCGGCAATATTTCAGTCATGTATTACAGTTTCATATTTCATATTCTACTATTTTTTTCTTGATTAAAGATATAAGAATTGAACTTCATATGTAAGTTACACCCGACTTTTAGTCTCAACTCTCGACTTTTTTGTCTCAACTCTCCACACTCGACATTTCGTTACACTCCGGTGAGTGCGTCACTTTAGTGAAGTGCTGGGTGTGTGTTATATATATATATATATATTTCAAAAACTCATTAAATAATTCATCAGGAAAATTGAAAAGAAATTAAGGTTTAATCAATGTCTTGTTTAACGTTTTTGAAGCCATTTACAGAATTCCGGCTTGTCTGTTTTGTATCGCCTATCGGAATAAAGACACAGAACGGCCACTGATGCATTCTGTAAAAAGTGCATTATATATATATATATATATATATATATAAACGCAACGCTCACTATCCTTGTGGAAGTTTGAGCACTCTGGGCCCATGCGCACTTCACGCTATCTGAATGTACTTCACCAATGCTGTCCCACATGCGGTTGTCACCGACAATCGCATGTGTATATGTAATTGATGAAATTCATTCAGATTGTTCCAAGCTACACTGATGAGCTGTTGTACAGCGAAACACCGTGTCTGTAGATTGAACTATATATATATATATATATATATATATAGTTCAATCTACAGACACGGTGTTTCGATATATATATATATATATCTGACATATATATATATATATATATATATATATATATATATCTGATATATATGGTATATATATTGCGCGGGTGGCGTGTGCTCTTACGGCGTTGCCTCTCATCGCTGTAGTTAAGCCCAGTTGGACGGGGTTACTACTTGGATAGGTGAACGTCTGGGAATAGCCCCGTTCTCGAACTTGAACTTCATGTGAATTGAGTTTAGTTGGTCTCTACAAAACTTTGCTGCATGGGTTATATCAAATATTTACCATTACGACCACATAACACCAGTTTTCCAAGAATTAAAATGGTTACCGGTGGATCGACAACTACAATACAGAGACTTTTCAAATGTTTGAACCGTTTTTGTCCCCGTCTTATCTAAACGAAAAATTTTACCAACGTGGCATAATATACCACTAGAAATAGAAATGATTTATCGATTCCAATGTTTCAGACAACCACTCGGCAGAGGTCGTTTCATTATCGTCCAGTCAAATTATGGAATAATTTGGACAACTCTTTCAAATTAATTAATGATATTAAATTATTTAAACCTGAACTTAACAAACATCTATTGAACGTATAATTTTTATACGTATTTTTAACACATTCGTAAATATAGTAACTTCTTCTTAAATTATTCTGAACTCAACTTTCCTTTTTTAACTATTTTAAATCGTGTAAAAGTATTCTGAAAAGCATTAATTATGCATGTAAGTGAGCATTTTTGGCCTCATGCGTCAAGAACGTCCTTATCGTCGAGCTTGGAAATGCTTCTCCCACTTTAAAAAAAATGTTTACTGCACGAAATATAATGTCAACTTAAACATTCACTATAAAAAAAAGATAGCGAACAAATAATGTGCAACACAAGTGGACAATAAAAAATAAACCAAAGACCACTGACATTAATAACTTCAAGACTCATCTGACTAGGGTGGGATGGGTTGGGAAGGGCTCAGTGACATCAGATTAACCCTTGGTTATCCCTGTGGTAGCTTTTCGGATACCTGTAGCTTAAAACTCGTAAGAGATAAAGGATCGATAGGCCATGCTTTCACAGTTTGTATTCATACTGAAAATCAAGTGAGCTTTTACCCTTTTGTTCTACATGAGATTTCCGTTCTCATTGAGCTCACCTTAGGACACCTGCATTATCATTTGGCAGTAGTGCCGCCCCAGCCAAACTGACAGTGTCTTCGGCCCGGATCGACCGCCAGACGAGCGATCTTAAAACCAACATGTGGACGCGTAACGTCCAGTTCCGCTTCACCGAGTAAGTGAAAAAACGTTGAGAGTAGTGGTATTTCACCGGCGGATTGCTCCTCCCACTTATTCTACACCTCTCGTGTTTTTTCACAGAGTCAGACTAGAGTCAAGCTCAACAGGGTCTTCTTTCCCCGCTGTTGCCGCCAAGCCCGTTCCCTTGGCTGTGGTTTCGCTAGATAGTAGATAGGGACAGTGGGAATCTCGTTAATCCATTCATACGCGTCCCTAATTAGATGACGAGGCATTTTGCTAATAATAATCTTTATTGATGATATAAACAATAAACATTACATTCGGGCATAAGAAGGTGTAGCCCTCACACCGTAAAACTATTAAATAAATACTAATAAATAAATAAATAAATAAATAAATTTAAATATAGGTGCGTTAGCCTACTCCATCTCGTTCATCTGGTAGCCATTGCTCACCAATACCTTCCCTAAATGTAGATTTTTTAAACGTTAACCAGGTGTGAAAACTTCGTTCTAAAACAATTACCGACAAGAGTGCAATAAAACTTTTTGTCATTCCTAACCTATTTCGCAATAACTCATAAGATGGAGGGGCTAACGCGCCTCTCCAATTAAAGGCAACAGAGGAATACTTAACGCAGAACTTACCACTAACATGGGACACCCATGTGGTAACATGTGGCTGGTTGTAATACACCACTTTTAACTCATGAGCCGCATACAAGTCCGCGTTATCTGCCACAATGGTGACGTCTATCACATACGCTTCCTCAACGTTAGCGTTCCACGTAATTATATCGGGTCGTCTTATACCCTCCAGAGTAGGTATAGCTGGTTCTACTAAGACAGACCATTGGCTTTGTAAACGCATTTTTACCACTCTCGAGAGGATGGTATTATGTCTATCTATACGTGCACCATGTGTTCTAGGGCAGACTTGCAAAATGTGGCCCAGAGTTTCAATTCGCCTACAGGCATCACAGGACCGTAACATCTGTGGTCGACCTCTGGCCATCCGCGAAGCCGTGGGCATCAAATTACCTCTGATTTTAAGCGCTCCGATGTAATTAGCGCCGGACATTAAACGAGTTGGATTTACCATCCAACTATGGATGTCAGGTATCAGCCCACAGCTAGCCAGCCCGAAGCCATCCACAGACGTGTGAAGTTGGTAAGTATAGGCCCTCTTTAATGAGGGCTTATCACAGATCACCGTGTTGCCCATAGTTTGAGGCATAGACAACTTACTCAACATGTTAGACACATAAGGTAGAGCCAATACAGCGCTGATGGCAAGATCGCTTGATTGCAGAGCTTTCTCCAAACGAGATTTCTTCATGATAGGTATGGTGTATCGTAAATTTACTATACCCAACCCTCCCTCCTCAACCGGAGCGTAAAGAAAATTATTGTTGGTATTTTTAGGCAGTTTTAGCCATTTCTTTACTGCTCCACGTATTTTGGCATCAAGAAATCTCAAGGTTTTGCTCGTAGACCTAGCGAGCACCAATTGATGGAATAAAGATGAAATAATATGCACTTTTAAAATGTACATGCGCTGCTGGGGTTTTAATGGTGCCCTCGATGTATTGTCAAGGTAATTCTGCAGTTTTTCCTTGACTTGGGAAATTGCTCCCTCGGCAGAAAAGGGCAATCCCAAGTATTTATAAGCCTGCTTAATAGATTTTGCAGGTATGACCTCTTCTCCAACGTGCAAATGCTCACTGGGATTAACCACCCACTTTTTCTTTTTACCATCAACATCAATTCTTATAGAAGCCGATTTACCCGTTCTGCCCGCACTGATTGAAAGACCACACTTTTTAAGTTCGTTGTTTAACCGGTCGATCTGACTCTGTGCCGCAACAGACGTACGTGTTAACAAGCCTATATCATCAGCAAACGCAAGATGGTTGAGCGATACACCACCGTCAATCGTAATTCCCAGCATAGGGTCTAGAGCCGTCAAAGCCCAGTCAATCACAGCGTTAAACAGGTGAACTGACATTGGGTCACCCTGCTTTACCCCTTGCCGGACTATAATGGGGTTACTGTAATCACTGCCGACTCGTATTCTTGTTTGACTCCTAGCGTAGAACTCACGCAAGTAATTTAGGAACGGCGCTGGAACGCCCATTCTTTTCGCCGCGATGATACTCGTCTCATGCGACACAGAGTCAAACGCCTTCACAATGTCAATAAATACGCCATTAAGTGGAATCCGATTTCGCTTATGGTGATCGATGATAGCGCTTAATAACAGCACATTTTCAGCCAAGCCGCCCCCGATCTAAAGGCCTTTTGTCTGTCTGAGAAAGGGAGCAAACTACCTAAACGTTTAGCCATCAGCTTATGGTAACACCTTACAATAACATCAGCCATTGTTATAGGTCTGTGTTTGGGAGGACTCGTGTCGTTCTGGTCTTTATATATAAGCACGGTCTCTCCCATACAACATTTAGTTGGGGAGTAGCCGGCTAATAGCCACAGGTTATATCTAGCTCTTATGGCTTCCCTAGGCAATTTTCTGAACTGACTGAGAACCATCCCATCAGGTCCTGGTACACCTGGTTTCATCCGAGTAATCGTCCGCTCAAGCTCTGGCATCAGGATAGGCGTTACTATTTCCCAAACGACAGGGCCAATCGGTTCAGGCTGGCGGCTGGCGGGCATCGATTCACGCTCAAAAATTCCTCTCCAAAATGGCTCGAGGTCAGACAGCATGGGCCGCACCCTTGCTACGGACCAGCTGCCTGTAAGAACTTGACGAGCACATTGAGATTTATTCCGCCTAAACAAATTTTGGGCGCGTGAAAAGTCGGCTTTTCTCCTATTAGAACCACAAACAAATGATCTAACAACAGGTGGTCGTAATCTTCTTGATACGACAGCAATAGATGTATAATCCATGCATCAAAGTCAGTATCAATTAGTTGACGCGCCTCATCAGTTGGGCATCCCGGTACGATATCATCACAATTAACATTACTATAAAATTCATAATCACAAATCTCGCTTCGAACAATATCACTCCAAGAGTGCTGTTCAACAACAATGTTCTCTGTAAAGTCACTATTATTATTAAGTTCAAGTTCAAGTTCTCCTAAGTTATTAATCTGGTTTCCCTCTTCATTACTAATGCTCGATTCATCCACAACAGCGGCATCACTAGAACGCAACTGATTAAGTATACTATACCTAACGTTGGTTCTGCGGCGCACGCCCTTAATACTTTCAATAGTTCGATGCGGCAAAACAGCCTGCAAGGACCATTCAACTTCCATTAACCAAGGTGTACCAAACGGATTTCTTCACGAGCAAGAATAACGAATTCTTCATTGTCCCAGCGAGCCTTCACACGCGGGCCAGGTACATTGTCGCGGTAATATTCTTCAGCATGCATGCGTCTCTTATGGACATTTAGTCCACGTTCGTTTTTAAAACACCTTCGACAATTTTCACACACAAAAGGTAATATTTGAGCTACCGCACCCTCTTGAGGCATGTCGGTAGGCGGCACCGCCATCATTATTTAATCTGTACGCCATTCCGACACAGTAAAAAGGTATAAAGTTATACCTTTATGAGCAGAGACAGTTCGGAAACCAAAAAATGTGGTTTGACAGGGCTCACCACGTGAAGGTCTCTCTGCATGGAGTCCCAAGAGAGTCATAGTTACTCCCGCCGTTTACCCGCGCTTGGGTGAATTACTTCACTTTGACATTCAGGGCACTGGGCAGAAATCACATTGCTTCAACACCGGTCACCAGCCATCGCAATGCTTTGTTTTAATTAAACAGTCGGACTCCCCTTGTCCGTTCCAGTTCTAAGTCGGTTGTTAATCGCATGCCGAATTGACCTGGCGATCACAGCTGAGTCCATCGACGTGAAGCCCCTTCCCGATCCGGCCGAGACCCCGAAGGGTCCTGACCAGCCCAGGACGGGTCCACGCGCCTCCAGTCCCAGCCCAACATTCCCAGCCCAACATGCCCAACCCTTAGAGCCAATCCTTGTCCCGAAGTTACGGATCCATTTTGCCGACTTCCCTTACCTACATTGTTCTATCGACTAGAGCCTGCTCACCTTGGAGACCTGCTGCGGTTATGAGTACGACCAGACAAGAAAATGAACAACTCCCCCGGATTTTCAAGGGCCGTCGAAGGCGCACCGGACCCCACAAGATCTGTGGAGCTTTACCAAACGTGAAGCCCTATCTCCAGCTAAACCGATTCGAGGGTGACAGTCCGTTAAAAAGAAGAGAGAACTCTTCCCGGGACCCTCGCCGACGTTTCCGAGTTCGTTTGCGTTACCGCTGTGGGCCACAAGTGGCCATATCCCTGTTCTGGTTCTGGAATATTAACCCGAATCCCTTCCGATAGGCGGCCGCGAAAGTGGGCGCTTCACAACGGAATTTTCCTATGTCTTAGGATCGACTCACCCATGTCCAACTGCTGTTCACATGGAACCTTTCTCCGCTTCAGTCTTCAAAGTTCTCATTTGAATATTTGCTACTACCACAAAGATCTACACCAGAGGACGTTTCACCCTGACTCGCGTCAAAGGCTGCGTCACGACCTCCGCGCCCTCCCACTCGTCGAAACTAGGGCATTTGCTCCGACGGTCGAGTATGGGTGCGACGCTTGAGCGCCATCCATTTTCAGGGCTAGTCGATTCGGCAGGTGAGTTGTTACACACTCCTTAGCGGTTTCCGACTTCCATGGCCACCGTCCTGCTGTCAATATCGACCAACACCTTTTGTGGGATCTGATGAGCGTCGACTTGGGCACCTTAACCCGACGTTCGGTTCATCCCGCATCGCCAGTTCTGCTTACCAAAAATGGCCCACCAAGGACTCGCATTCCATTGTCCGGCTTCAATCGAGCAAGTCGGACTTCTTATCAATTTAAAGTTTGAGAATAGGTTAAAGTCATTCCGACCCTAAGACCTCTAGTCATTCGCTTTACCCGATAAAACTGCATCGGAGTCCCAGCTATCCTGTGGGAAATTTCGGAGGGAACCAGCTACTAGATGGTTCGATTAATCTTTCGCCGCTATACCCAAATTTGACGATCGATTTGCACGTCAGAATCGCTACGAGCTTTTACCAGTGTTTCCGCTGGCTTCACTCTATTCAGGCATAGTTCACCAACTTTCGGGTCCCAACAGCTACGCTCTTACTCAAACCTTTCTAGGATTAGAACATGTCGGTCGATGATACGGCTTGGCCACGACGGCCGGGCTTCTCACCTCAGCAACCAAAAAGTTCCCTTCACTTTCATTTCGCCACCGGGTTTCGATTACCCACAGACTCGCGCACATGTTAGACTCCTTGGTCCCTGTTTCAAGACGGGTCGGATGGAACCGTATTTTCGTCATCATCGTCAACGCGTTGGTGTGTCGACCTCGATCTGGAGACGGGCAGCGGTTTGGACGCACTGGCAAGTCGTCCGCCGCAGTCGACAACCGCATCAACAGGACAGGACACCAGCCAACCACGGAAGGCACGCATTGCGATAGACCACAGGCAGCCTCGGGTGATTTGTTTACGACGCTGAACAATCCCGAAGGATCTACCTTCATCGCAACTTTCTAACCCGTGACCATCTGATGCTGACACTCACCTACCAGAAGTGCGCCGCTTTTGCTCGGCCAATGGTGCGAGTCGCGTCTAAAAAAATCGCGAACAAGCACGTGATCGAGCGCAGGCGACTGAATCCGGCAAGGCAAATTGCTGGTTTCATTCGCTTCCCTTTTAACGGTTTCACGTACTCTTTAACTCTATTTTCAAAGTTCTTTTCATCTTTCCCACACAGTACTTGTTCGCTATCGATCTCGTGCCCGTATTTAGTTTTAGATGGAGTTTACCACCAATTTAGGGCTGCATTCCCAAACAACCCGACTCTTCGAAAGAACCTCGTCGGCATTCGAACCTTGCCACGTACGGGGTTGTCACCCTCTACGACGCGCTGTTCCAAGCAACTTAGACATAGTCGATTTGCCAGGAGAGTAGTACTTCTCGAGACTACAATTCGCCGTTGCAATCAACGACGATTACAAATTTGAGCCAATTCCTCTTCATTCGCCATTACTGAGGAAATCCTGGTTAGTTTCTTTTCCTCCGCTTACTGATATGCTTAAGTTCAGCGGGTAGTCTTGCCTGATCTGAGGTCAAATAGCCATGATGGGAAAGCAATGCAGCACACGCGAAGTCTGCGAACGTTTTGGCTACGTGATGTACTTGGAAGCTAATCTATTTTGGGGGACACGGCGAAACACCATGATGAGACTTCAAAGGTCATGCAAGAAACGATGCACGATTTAGTAGCAACACTCAAACAGACATGCTCTTGGCATAACCGAAAGCGCAATTTGCGTTCAAGAATTCGATGATTCACTGAAATCTGCAATTCACACTACGTTTCGCAGTTAGCTGCGTTCTTCATCGATGCACGAGCCAAGAGATCCGCCGTTAAAAGTTGTGTCTATTGGTTTTTATTTGTTTATTAATTTAATTTTATTTTTTTATTTTTTTACAGGTTAACAGTTAATAAGAAAAAGAAAACAGGGGAAGCAGAGCAAGGAGCCCACCGTTCAGTACAAACTGCCGGTGTGCGTGACTCGAAAACGCCTAGTAGTAATTGACGAGACGTTTGCGAATGTGCAGTCGTTGGTAATGACTGCCTCGGGTTGTTATAATAGCAAGTTGTTGTTAGGGCTAACCGTACAAGAGCTTCAGCATCACACCGCACTGCTTGGCTAATATACCAAGCAGTGAAAGTGCAGCACTTGTATTCTATTGAAATCTCAATTTCAACGCCACCTCTAACATCAGCATTGCTCAACCTCGCCAGCCGACTCCCACATCGGTAGCAAAAATAACCCCTATATAGTACATGAAACGTCCGTGCGTGTTTCGCTCAAAAGCACGCGTACTTTATAATAATAGAACACCCCCCATCCTTCCCTCCTTCCCTTCCCCCCCTCCTTTCCTCTCGAATTTAACTGGCATAAACGATCTGCGCGCGGAACCAAAATAAAAGCTACGTCGTTGTCAAAATAACTTACTGCAATAAGGAGGATGCTCTAAAAAATCGGAGAAACACACAGAACCGTCATGAACCTCTTGATATCTGTCGCAGAAGCGCAGCGTTGCAATGGCATTTCACGGCTGCATCGACAATAATACGTTTTCCAAAATAAACCGAAATGCATATTGATATATTTACCAGAGAATATAGTCTATAGGGTAAGAGATGATCTTGAAATTGACTCAACAGAACAAATTGAACACATTATTATTGAAATCAAACCAAAGATATCACGACCAATACTAATATGCTATCTCTACCGACCTCCATCAGCTGCATTCATATGGCGTCAAATGTTTTGTAAACTGCTTCAGAACATTGATAAAGATGGTAACGAAATCATCATTCTGGGCGATTTTAACATTAATGCCCTTAATGAACAAGTATATAAACCTCTTAAAAGGATATGCAATCAATACCAATTAAAACAGACAATTAAATCTGTAACTAGACCAAGGTAAATGACCTTATTGGACCACATTTATACATCCCGTGCTGAAAATATTTTACAGACAGGAGTTATACAAACAGGAATAAGTGATCATTATCCTGTTTTTCTAACTCGTAAAATAAATATTAAAATAAAAAAGCACGGCCACGAAAGCATATTCTATAGATCAAGCAAACACTTTAACCATGAACACTTCAAAAGTGATTTACTCAATTTTCCCTGGGATACTTTAAAATGTTTTGAACATCCGGATACCTACCTAGAAAAATGGTACGTTATATACAACAGTATCTTAGATAATCATGCACCTAAATTGCAAAAAAGAGTTAAATCAAATAGACTCCCTCTGTGGTTCAGTAAGGACATTGAAAACTCAATGCGAAATAGAGACAAACATCACAACCTTTATAATAAATATAGGAGCGATGAAGACTGGACCCATTACAAATACTGGAGAAACAATACGGTCCATCTAATTCGACAAAGGAAAACTGAATATTACAATAAAGCATTCATTGACTAAAAATCTAAAAAATCCTTCAAAACTGTGGGAAATCTTAAAAGAGGTTACTCTTTCGAAAAGTAAAAAATCTCCTAATATGCTTATTATTGATAACATTGAATATTCTGAACCATTTGAGATTAGTGACATCTTCAACAACTATTTCAAAAATGTTGTGGATGAATTAAAGAGAACAATGCCTAATGCTACATTCAATCAGCCTATTATAGAGGAATTTGTAAATTCGAGAATCCAAAAAGACACAAAATTCCAAATACCTACTATAACGGAACAAAAGGTCTTTGAATATCTGAAAGGTATTGACACAACAAAAGCAAAAGGCCTAGATGATATAACCCCGTACCACCTTAAGCTAGCAGCTGAAGCAGTCACCCCTTCAATTACACACCTTTGCAATTTAAGCATAAAAACAGGACTTTTTCCCAACAAATGGAAGAAGGCCAAAGTAATACCAGGCCACAAAGGGGACCTAATAACATCTAGAGAAAATTTTAGACCACTGTCAATACTTTCTATACTTTCAAAGATCGTAGAGAAACATGTCTTCTCCTCGTATTATCAATATCTAAATAGTCATAATCTGCTATCTGATTATCAGCATGGTTTTCGAAAAAACCATTCATGTGAAACTATTCTTGCATTAATACATGAAAATCTAATCCGTAACATTGAAAAAGGAGAAATAAGTGCAATGATTTTACTTGATTTTTCGAAAGCATTTGACATAGTTGATCATGAAATACTACTAAAGAAAATTTCTATGTACGGAATCACGGAATTAAGTTTACAATGGTTTCAAAGCTATGTTGAAAATCGGATGCAACAAGTCAAATATAAAAATGCCCTGTCACAAACATTGAAAATTGAGAGTGGAGTTCCCCAAGGATCAATACTTGGACCTTTGCTATTCTTGATCTATATTAATGATCTCCCTCTATCTTTAAAACAAACGTCACAATACTTGTTTGCTGACGATGTTACATTGTTAGCAAACTCTAGTAACACAAGTTACCTGACTACAATTATAAACAATGAACTATTAGAAACCACAAATTGGGCAAACAATAACACAATGATATTAAATGGCAAAAAAACTAAATCAATGACAATATACTCCAAAAGAAAATACACTGATAATCCGAAAATGCAATATCAACTACAAAATAAAAATATAGAAGAAGTAAAGAGTGCAAAATTACTAGGTATTTACTTTGACTCACATTTACAATGGGAGCCACATGTTTCCTATACCCACAAAATAATATCAAGTCGATTATATTTATTGAAAAGAGTTTAAAACATATTATTCTGCATTAATCTATCCTCATTTATTATACTGCTCAACACTATGGGGCAATTGTTCAAATGAACTTTTGCATGACATATTAAAACTTCAAAAGAGAGCAGCACGTATAATATATGGAGTATCCTATGATACACCATCAGTAAACCTATTGCAACAACTAAAATGGTTACCCATTTATACCATTATCAAAATGAAATAAATATTGTTTGTTTTTTGTGCACTAAAGAAAATGGCAACTATAGAGGTATCACTATTGTTCCAAAAGACTGATGGTGTAATTAATATTTCAACACGGTCTTCACAAACTGATATTAAAGTTGAAAAATTAAAAACCGAAAAATCCAAATCTAAAATAACCTACAGCGGAGCTACTCTCTATAATTCGCTTCTAATATACCTAAAAGAATTTGAAAATTATTCTTATGCTACATTCAAATATAAACTGAAAGAATTTTTTCTGACAATGGTTGATGAGGTTGATCATCTAGAGGACCTTTCCTGCAACAACTGTAAACATGTTGTCCGATGTAATTGTAACTTGATGTAATTGCAACTTTTTTTAAAAAACTGTAAATAGATTAGTTATTATTAGTTGTATATATTTTTGTGAGGGCCATCGTTGATAATACCCATGTTGGTAAAGATGCCACCCTTTTTTATTCAAATGATTAATAATAATAATAATCTACGAAAGATTTTATTGAAAAAATGTTACAAATTTTCTAAAGACTGCACACAAACGAAACAACAAGAAACGAATAAGTAGAAAGAAATTTAATCAAGGAGGATGTTTTTCGGCAGGAAACTGAAAATGGATATAAAAAATCAAAGAACAAGGGATTAATCTTAGTAGATCGTAGCAACAAGGCTACTCTTCTGCTTACAATACCCCGTTCTCTATTTAAGTCGTCTACAAATGATTTAGCCCCAGCAAATGTATATTTGAGTCTGTTTAGTGTTTTGTAGTGTGTTCTACTCGAGAAAGCCCGTTGTGACGCAGGAAGCAATACAGCTTCTATCTTCGTTCGCCAACGAATGTCCGAGACAATGCATCGAGCAGAATTACTATTGCAACAACAATTTCAACAGTAGGGTAAAACTAACCTGTCTCACGACGGTCTAAACCCAGCTCACGTTCCCTATTGGCGGGTGAACAATCCGACGCTTGGCGAATTCTGCTTCGCAATGATAGGAAGAGCCGACATCGAAGGATCAAAAAGCAACGTCGCTATGAACGCTTGGCTGCCACAAGCCAGTTATTAAAAGATAACCTCTCGGAATAAGGACTAAACTCCGGTACTCGGTACACCAGCGAAAACACACTATTCAATTACCTCTCGTTTATGCAAGTATTACACTATTAGTCTTAGTTTATCATAACTTTTATGAAATTTACGGAATTGGAAATAAATTGTAGGTTTCGTTAGTACTACTCAATTGTAATGTACATGCCAAAAATTGTTCGATTGTCTTTGATATCTTGCGAGATATCTCGATTTTAATTTCGACTTCGCTTATGTAATCACTGTTGTATCGTTTCATTAAAACAGCTGCAAAATACGACCGTTTACCCCACCCTTCTTAACACATTTATCCGCGCTTTTAGCGGCAGATTTTCACGACATTTATGTCATCTTTATCGTGGATAATTTCTCTTTTAACTATCTATATAATTTTAAAAGTTACTTTGTTTTTACGCAATATATAGGTTCGGAATATTACTTTTAAAACCGTCGACAGTTCGTTACGCGGGGACTATGAAAGTTATTATTCATGACCTTAAAAAGTCAAATAAGCTATGAATGTCAGTTAAACTATTTATCAACATGATTGGCTGGTTAAGAAAGCTGAAAATAAATATCAGCTCATTTCAAACTGTTCTATTTACAAGATACGCAAATAATAATTGTTCAATAATGTTGTGAATATGGAACTGAAAATTCTCACAGCAGTACATTCAAATTCATATGGTAAAAAACAGGAAATAAACATAAATGATACTGCTAATGTTTATAAGCTTTACTGACGTTTAGAGAAAGCAGGAAAAAATAACGTGAGTTCATTCCGACTAGTTAATTACAAAATATTACAAGAACAATGGTAAAATGTGTTTCCTTTATATTGAAAAGTCACTCCCCCTGTCGCGGAAACAAAAATGTGCTACATTTTCCTTACAAGTTTTAATAAATTATGCCTGATTTATCCTAGTATTTCTTTAATTTCGGAAAATTTAACTATATTTTTAACGAATTTCTCCTGATTTCGAGGTTTCCTCTCATGACTGCCACCACCACCCCTACCCGCTCTCCACACACACGCACTTCGTTCCTGTCGCTTAGGTGTGTGGACGAAGAATAGATATTTTTTAAAGACCTCATTACGTTCGTAGTATTTAATGAAAATAATTCCTTTTTAATCCTAATTTAATGCTGTTTTTAGTCTTTATCCTCTCGCTAATTCCAATCAATTGTTCAGTGGCATTAAGAGCGCAATATAATTACCTGAAATTATGCATGCGAACCGAAGCATGTCCGAAATGAAATTTGCCGCGTTAAGTCTGGTTTTCACTGGAGCAAAATTAGGAGCATAAGGCTAGAACGAAGAAGAAGAGAAAAGAACAAAAAACTCCTGTGCGAGCCAATTAAGGGGCGAATTAAGGTAATTGACATAAGGATAAGCACAAAGCATAAGACCAAGCATAAGCCAGGTGAAAAACAAAAGGCAAAACAAAGAATAATACTTCTGGTTTTGTCTTCAGTTTTATCTAGTGGCATGTTTGATCCGCACAGGAGAATTTTTGCTTTGTTCTCGCGTTGATGTTATGTTTATGCTGATTATTACTGTATATTGAAAAGCAGGCTTTACTGCCGAAGGAAATACTCTTTCTGTCAAACGCTCGATGGTGACACCTAAATTTTCGTTGCGATCGTTCGCTTCAACGCTTTTATTAGTTCACTATTACACGTACGCCTTTACTCTTCGTTCATCGTTTGCTTGCTATTCCAAAGGTAATAAACAGAACTATACAATATGTCCTTTTTCCTCTTCTGTATCGTAAATATTTTATACACTTTGTTAACGTTTGTAACTGAATTGTTTTGCCAGATTATACCGTACGCCTCTTCATCAACGGACAATCCATGTTTAAAATCAGAGCGGATAACAACCCAAGTTAAGTCAGGTAAGATAATAGCACTTTATCTGCAGTTCTATGTGCGACGTCCTTCGATCTCAATTCACTCAACTGTAAGTAGTGATACCCCCCACTCTGGCGTCCAAAGGGATGCCGCCTCATTAATTATTCAACTTTTTATTTATTCATTCTCAGGCTCCTTTGGGACCTCCTAACCCTAATCGCATTAGTATTCATTTTATAGCGGTGCGTTACGTCATTGGCGCCTAACCCTAGCTGTTACTCAACCCCCTGGGTTTCACTACGTCATAACCGACTATTATTTATCCCGTGCGAATACGTCATAACCGATAGCTCTCCGAGTATTTTGGCGATCGACTTATATAAGTAATAGTAACCAACTTTCATTTATACGCTTTACCCAAACAGTGCGTACGGTAAACGTTTGACAAAATGGATATTATTTACGATGAACTAAAGAAAAATAATATTGATATCGATAAAGACACTCTGTCGTATTACCTTAAAACTTGTCTAGAGGACACCGAGTATTATACGACAGTATCAGTGAACAATCACCCAGAATATGTCTTCAACACGTTTATGAAGAAATTAACCCTAACAATTTTGGTCGAATTATCACTTATCTAACCCTAGTGTATAGAGTAAACGAATCCTTGGATGAAGAATCAATTCGAGAAGCTGTGCGAAGAACGATAAACGATTTGAGACGTATTGACTTGTCTAAATACAGACGAATTATTATTAGTTCTCCACGGTTGCTAGGGTACCTTCTACTCAGACTGATATTTGCATATTTCCATGTGTAAAATCTCATTAGGAGGTCATTAAAAGGTCATTAGTATTTTAAACAAAAGAACGAGTCTGGGCGAGTCCGGGCAACGTCAGAACTTAGACAAAGAAATCCTGATTACTATGCGCGTAACCATAGAGAGTTGAACAGCTTCAACTTCGTTTGGTTGTATCATTCGCTTACTGTTTGGCGTCAGAGTAAGATCGTTGTAATGGAGTGTCTTCACGGTAAACCTGCATCTAACTCAACGACCAAGAATGGTTTATTCTGGTTCTGTGGCCAAAAGCCTAGCTGTCAGTTTTTCTGCCCTGAAGAAGACTGTTACTTGTTTGGCAAAGCCGTAGATGCTTTTCGAACAAGTGGCTGTCTACATCCAGTCTGCCCTACTCATCAGAAATTGGCGACACCGCGAATGGTTAAAGACAAAATGAGAGAAAGTTATGCGAGACCTTACTTCGTCTGTTCTGAACGAGAGAATCCATGCACGTTTTGGCAATGGGGGGATGTCTTCGAGAGTGCAAAGCCTTTGTGTAAACACGGAATGGTTTGCCGTACTCGTAAAGTTAAGAAAGAAGGGGACAACCAGGGTCGTCTGTTTTACTCGTATCCTAACGAAAGACAACATGCATGCGGATTCTTTGAATGGAAACCTACAGAGAGCTCGCCACGAATTTATAACATTGGGTGTCTTTTCAGCAGTCCATTACAATATCAATACAAGAACGCAGAAACGGGTGAATCCTTTACAAGTAGAAAGAGTGACTCTAAAGAAGCCTACGAAGAATATCTTTTTCAAAAATCTGTCGATGTATTGACTGAAGACATAGAAAAACCGAACATTTGCTGATCATTCAAACTTTAAAAAACTGTTTTTAATCTGTATATTTATACATTTGATGCATTGACTGAAGACATGTATAGTTTTGTATTCTAATTTAATATGTAATAAATATGTTTGCATTTATATCGTGTCGTTGACTTTTCTTTGTTAATTTACTTCTAACCTTTGTCGCGTGAACATGACGTGCTGTGGAGGTTTACCACAAATAGCCCTTCGTAATATTTTTCGAAAGATTCGCTGTATATCAGCGTGCTGTGGGGGGAAAATTGTGATACAGGCATCCGAATTAGACGGCGGAACAGTACCTTCACGATCTGTATTACAAGCCAAAAAGTCCGGTTATTGAAGCCAAAAGTTATTCAAGGACAAACATATTCGTTTTTTTATAACACACAACGATACCAAGGCATCCATATATCGTCAAGAATCCTGGTCTGAGGGCACTATCCAAACTCATGCTGAATTCCTTTTGGGGTAAGTAACATAACGTTTAACGATGTTATCATTGATATGTGAACTTAACACTTCTTTTTAGGGTCTCACACAGAAATGGTCATCATTTGGTAATGTATGTTTTCCTTTTTATTTTAGGTAAATTCGCACAGCGACCCAACATGACACAAGTGAAACTGATTTCGGATCCAGCCGGATACTTTGACTTGTTGTCAAGTGATAAAGTTAACGTGACGGACGCCAACTTTATTAATGATGAAATTATCGAAGTCCACTTCGAACACGTCGACGAGTTCATCCTGACCAGCGAGAAGACAAACGTCGTCATCGCGGCCTTTACCACTGCTCACGCCCGTCTCAAGCTCTATGGTGTCCTCGAGCAACTCTTTCGCCGAGTCTTGTATTTTGATACAGACTCGGTGATCTACGTGTCAAAGGAAGGAGACTGGGAACCACCCACCGATTCCTACCTAGGAGAGCTCACCGATGAATTGGATGGTCATCACATTACGACCTTTGTGTCCGGCGGGCCCAAAAATTACGCGTATGAGACGAACACGGGTAAAACGGTGTCCAAAGTACGAGGTATCACTCTCAATTATAGAACTGTACAGAAAGTTAATTTTAATGTCATGTGTGATATGGTGTACCTTAATGTTATGTGTGATGTGGTAGATCCGTTGTCTGTAAATATTCCTTTTAAAATTGTACGTGATCCAAAAGAAAAGAGTGTATCAACTAAGCGTGAGAATAAGGACTATAGGATTATATGTAATAAACGTGTCATTGTAAATAATTTCGATACTTTACCATATGGATTTTAACTTTGTGTGTTTGTAAATATTTTTTGATACTTTACCTTATGGATTTTAAAAATAGACTTTAACTTTGTGTGTTTGTAAATAATTTTTAGCTTTCGTGTGTGCTTGTAAATAGGATAATTATACATTTTGTATAAACACTATTCATTTGTGTTATTCTCGTCTGAGGGGTAGGAGGGGGGTTCATTAATTCAATCTTAGGATTCAATGATTCAATCTTCGGATTCAATGATTCAGTCTTAGGATTCAATGATTCAATCTTAGGATTCAATGATTCAATCTTAGGATTCAGTGATTCAGTCTTAGGATTCAATGATTCAGTCTTAGGATTCAATGATTCAATCTTAGGATTCAATTATTCAATCTTAGGATTGAATGATTCAATCTTAGGATTCAATTATTCAATCTTAGGATTCAATGATTCAATCTTAGGATTCAATGATTCAATCTTAGGATTCAATTATTCAATCTTAGGATTCAATGATTCAATCTTAGGATTCAATGATTCAATCTTATAAAAAGCAGTTGCGTGAAAGAGTGACATCAGTTTATGATTGACAGTCACTGGATGAACATGTCTTACGTTTGTGAAGTCTGCGAAAAATCATTCGCTACATCAAGTAATCGTCTACGCCATATGAGATATTTTCATCATAAAAGGTCTATCAGTGATAGGGTAACAACATCTGCCCCATTTACTGCTATGACAACTACATTCACCCCTGAGAGTCAAAAAACGTACTCGATACAACTGACACATCCGTTTGGACTCTTGGTCTCTGGAGATACTAAGACAGGCAAAAAAACGTTTGTGAAACAGTTATTGGCTTATGCTAAGATCATGATCGACCCACCTCCGGAAAACATCGTGTATTTTTATACAGAGTATCAAGATACGTTCGGCGAAATAGAAACCTTAATTCCAGGGATTCAGTTTGTCCAAGGTTTGCCCCAATCGATGTTGGATAGCATTAACCCCCAAATAAGAAATTTGTTTATTATTGATGACATGATGGGAGAGAAAGATAGTATTATCGCGAAATTATTTACTAAGAAATCCCACCATGGGAATCTCAGTGTAATTTATATTGTGCAAAACTTGTTTCATCAAAGCAAGGATCATCGTACCATTTCCCTTAACGCTAGTTATCTCGTGTTAACCAAAGATGTTCGTGACGCGAGTCAAGTAACTCATCTGGCCAAACAGTTGTATCCTAGCAACACTAAATTTTTCCAGCAAGCCTATCAGATGGCGACTAAAGAGTCGTATTCCTACTTATTTGTCGATCTCACTCCGACATGTCCCGACGAAATCCGAGTAAGATCCGGGATCTTTCCGACGGACACCCACTACGTGTACCATCCCAGAGTATAAAAGAGGCTGTTCAAGGACAATACGATCATTTGACAATGTCTGCTTGTATAAGAAGGAACTGCGTCGTTTTAAAAGTATTGGCAAAGTGTAATCCTCAACTGCGAAACGCAATTATAAAAGCTGCCGACGACGATATATTAGAATCCATTAGACAGTGTCTTTTGAACGTGTGGTGTGAAACAATTACGATTACTCCGAAAACAGCAAGGAAACTAGCCCCTTATAACGACCATATCAAGTTTGTTGCTGATAAACGTAATCCAGTAACAAAAAGAAAGAAAGTTATTCTACAAGAAGGTGACGGTTTTCTACCGTTTCTCTTAGTTCCTGTACTTGAACAACTGGCAGGTTTTTTAACCAAATAATGGAACACGTCAGGAGATTGGTGCTAGTTCTAGAACATATGATAGATCGAAAGAAACGCTTGGTCACTCCTTTAACAGCGCAGGTGAATGAACTAGATTCAGAAATGCAAAATCTTCTTAAACGTCAAGATATAACACAAGACGAGAAAGTGAAAATGTACGATCAGTCGCTGCAACGTTATTTGGGTTATTACGATAAAAGAATGAGTAGCCCAGTACGTGTAAGCGTCATACCGCCTACAACACCCATAGCTGACGAGGACAAACCTCAAGAATCAGTGAATACAGAAGAGACTGCTGAAACAGCACCCTCCGAGTTGCCTGGAGAGATAGAAACTGACATTTTAGAAAGTGTACCTGTAACAATGAAATCAAGAGCTCGACAGTTGGTTAAGAGACTTAAAGCCAATAAAGACCTCATTGGGTGGACTGACCAAGGACAGATGGTGTTTAAAGGACGACCTATTCCAGGTACAAATGTTATCGACTTGGTCAATGATTCTCTACGTCAACGAAAGAATTTCAACCCTGCTGGATGGCAGCTTTTCGCAAAAGCATTAGGAAACATGAATGTTCCCGAAGGCATTATCAGAAATGAAAATCGTTTAAGTATGGTACGAGAATATAAAACTAAAGATATTTCAGACAACACCCCCCTGACGTCACAGGTAGCCCCAGCAACATAAAAAAGAACAAAACAGAAACGAAGAGACAAAAACATACATGCATATAAATGGGTTAAATAAATTTATTCCTTGTAAAGCTTTGATATTACAATAAAGAATTGTTTACAACATTATTTGTCTTGTATTTATATTACACACTATAATATTTATGCATAAGTCACGAAGTAACATGTCATTCCATTCTTTATTATCAGTAAACATGCCAACAATTGTTGACATGGGTATATTTCTACATCTATGTTAAGCATAAAATAAACAATATTGTCGACACACGCGAGACCCTAATGACTGTAAAGTCTGTTCATTCCAAGTAAAACTGCTAGTATGATCCAGTAAAAACGTTTCAAAGGTCTTGCTATAAAACCCCGCTCCTTGTCCGTACGAGTCCATGAACTCCCCTTGTCCATCTGAGTTGAGATAAATTGCTACCCAATGCGTACCAGGCCCATTACTAGGATCAGCATTCAGAATAAGACCTCTAGGTCTTTTCGGTATCTGACTTGGTAGACGATCCGATGGTAACACGTCTTTAAATACGGTCTTGGTAAATGGATCACTTTTCAGGACGTTCAGGATTTGTAGAGTGTTCATCTTAACTGCTAAAGTCACATAGAACGTTGCGGTTGGCGTCAATTTCGATAAGACTTTGAAATTCCCCAAGCACCACGATATTTATAGCTGTTGTCAGAACCGTTCCAAATTGACATTCTATAGACACGTTTCCATTTTTAATCGGTTGAATATGATCGCTCAGACACAGATCAGCTGTCAGATCAAACACGAATAGAGTGTACCCATTGGCATACTCGTCTCGTGTAATACCATTGCCATCATTTTGAAATAATTTGTTAGTACCAGCATACAAGGTTTGGAAAGCGGACACGTAGTTACTTCCTCTCGCAGCAGCAAATTTCAGTTGCAGGGGTTTTCCAGGCAAATGCTCCCCATTTACCGTTAGACCAAGAGAAGTAATGTCGTAGTTTTTGAAATTGAAAGGATTTTTGGTATAGGTACCATTATAAGCATCTGCATCGACCATTCCAATGACCACTCGATAAGGTATAGGGCCTTGAAATATATTTGGTTGATTGCCCGACATATTTCCTCTCGGTACAGAAACCACTTTACAACTGACACGATTGATAGGGTACTTGGCGTGACACGTTGAAGGGCATGGGTATGAGCCAACATAACGGTAGAAGAGACGTTGACACGTCGAACGCGAAATACACATTCTTCCAAAACCACTTTAAAGTCAGGATGATCTGCTGACGACACTAGGGAAAATGGGTTTCTCGAACGCACTAGCTTGAGCTTGATCGGTACATACAAACAGATCGGAATGGATTCTGCCTTCCATAGCCACACTTACATGAACATACCGCAGTTTCAAACCCTTGTTTGCATCGGCATCTACTGCCACGGGGTTTACGACATCCATTCGACCAGCTTGATCTTTATAGAACAGCGCTGAGGTCAGATGAGATGATTTCGCGTCTTTGCTAAAGTTCAGTACGGTGTCCATACATGATCGGTAGGGATAAGCAGTGCTCGATGGTGTGACAAGTTTGTTGTTCAGGTAAACTTCTACTTGAGAAAATAAAGCATGCATCCACAAATTTACAGGTCCGACCTTGAACATTTTCATCGAGATTAGTTCCATCATGGTTGGTTATTTTTGCTTTCACGTGTAGATAACTATTTGCTAAATCGGTATACACATCAGAATTTGCAGCACACAGAAACTCGATGGTGTCTGAAGCTCCAATACTCGATGCTGGATCTATATCTTCCCAAAATCCTTTACTCATTTCTACTTGTGTAGCAGGCATTACAAATATATATAAAATAAGGTAGGTAGTGGGACCTCCATCGGCGTTAGTTTATGGATAGATTTTCGAGCATATTGTATAAAAACACATGAGATGTACTAATGCGTAAACTACGGTGTTATTTAGTAGTGGATGTATGTAAAATGGGTGTGGCTTGAAGTATGTTGGAATAAGGACGAAGAGATGTGGAAATTTGTGTAAGTTTTTGTACTTTCCATTCACGCTTAACCCTCGACGCGTTTCGACCTTCCAGTCTTCTTCAGGAGGGATTTCTCAAGTCAATGTTTCAGTATGTTGGTATAAAGATATGTTGAGAGTCAGGATGTGAATGTGCGTTGAAATTGCAATGAGTATGTTGGTTTAGAATAAACAATATGATAAAAATGGTATAATAAAAATAAAATAGAATTGTGGTCTTACTAAAGGTTGTGTTCCTCGGCAGCCCGCATCTTCTTGAGGCCATTGTACTATTAATTATCCCTCTGTGTATTATTCGCTCTCTATCTTTTGTCAAGTGTTACAGTGGAAAGGCTTAATTTTGTCGAGTTGGTTGTGTTAATAGTCCTAGTTGTGTTTTGTGACGTCATACGTTGACGCGTGTGATTGGATAGTCTCGTTTAACTGTTAAGTTGTAAGTTCTAGTGTAGATGGTGATCGTACTGTATGTCTAGTATACGTTTGAGTAGTTTAGGAGTAAGGCATTATCACAGACTCACATTGTTCCCTGTGTTATGTTTTGGTTGTATTTAAAAATATGCTGCCTGGGTTACATTTTTCGATTGATTATATTTGTAGGTGAATTAGAAACATGAGATATCATTGTCAGGCTAATATATATACATATATACATATGTAGAGTAATATAGAGTATAAGTTTACATTATAATTTAGCATGCATATACTCTGCACATTGTGCATATGAGGTGTTCATTGTCTGTATCACTGGTTTAACTAAATTCTTTGTTGGCAAAATCAAGCAAAAACGAAATGAAAAATGTTAAATTGAATTGTTTCGATAATATAATATTGTCTGATTCGGTGGTTATCTTGCGTGGTTATCTCCCGTTTGTGTTTACGACCGGCTCCTGATTGGTTCGTAATCCGACGGACCCCTTTTTGAACAAGATCTTTCACGGCTTCAGAACCACGCCCTTTTATCGCTTGCTTTACATTCTTCCCTGCCAGAACATCTTGACGAACGTCTTTTGCAGCTTGCAGAGCTCTTCTTCCAATAGCTTGAGCTCCTCGTTTTACCAGAGGTATTGCAAAGCTGCAATACTTTTAAAAAAAACTTCCAATGCCGTAACCTTTCTGAATACGTGCACCTCGGAAACCAGGTAGACTTCCACCTTGTTGTCTTCTTAAATAATGCTGTTGAAATTGCTTTACGTCTGGAATAATTGTATGTCTCATTTTTAAGTGAAATACGAAGATCTTCGCTGTCTAAAGTGAAGTGTCACGATCGACTTCCCGAAGCCAAATGATACGTTTTCGTTTTTGTCGTCCTTTATATTCACTTCAATTGTTTCGAAGGACTTTACCTTGACAGGAATATATTGTAGGTTACGGAGACTGACATTCACGTTTTCACCATAACTTCCTTGAGTATTGACAATTCTGAGTAGGGGCACTTTGACATCACCGACAAACTGTGCATCCACGATATCAGTGTATACATACATGGCTGAAAATCCACCGTTAACATCTGCTACGTAAGGACTTAGGGTTTTCTTTTTAATAAAGGTGCCTTGTTGAAACCCCAATGTTGTAGCAATGTCACCACTAAACCAAACGTTTGCCCCATTTTTTACATCGACGGTGACTTTCCGTGTATTTCGATTATACGTAAAATTTATCTTGGCTCGTGCCTCTTTGTTCATGCTACGGTTTAAAGCCCCCACCAGATCAGCAATGGTGTTATAGTAGCCATCTGGGATAATACCCATATCGTCATATTTTGTTCCAGCGTTATAGAGAAACGTTTGTTGACTACCTTTTCGAATCGCGCTCCATGTATGGGGATAATATAACTCTGATAAAGCTACTTCCCAGTCACCTGTCAGTTGTATAGTTTCAGCAAGCTTCACTTTAAAATTTGCTACAGTATTATCTGGAAAATGTTCCATAGAGCTATTGCTTGGAAGCGTTAAATAAAACTGTGTTGCCATGTCGAAGAACAATACACAAATGAACACAAATTGTAAGGTACACACATTTTTATTTCGTTAAATCTTTTACATTATCGACTGGTACCCAGGAATTAAAAGCTTCTGGATAACCTAACCATTTTACAAGATACTCTTTACGTTTACCATGCATGCGTGACTTAATTACTCTTTCTATTCTATAAAAGTCACTATCTGTCTTTGTAACTCTTTGCAATTCCTGTTCGTAAAATGTTCCTTGTAACTCTTCTCTGTGATAATCGGCAATCTTGTACACTGGCGGTCGTCTGGGTACTCGCTTCGTGATGACGAACACCTCTTCGGTCCAGTTAGGTAAGTAGCCTTTCTTGAATGTACGTCTTGCTTTGCTAATCCGAACTTGGTCACCAATGCTGAATTTATATTTGATGGGTTTGCTGGACTCATCACCATACAGTTTTTGCCATACAATACTCTCGTTTCCTCGATTAACATCAACTGGTCTCATCCCAATACTACGGTGTCTCGAATGGTTGTAGGAATATACTAATTTTTGTAGTACATCGGTATATTTCAACGTATTCTTTGCTGTAAAATATTTCCACATTTTCCCCTTTAACGTTCGGTTAAATCGTTCAACGATGGATGCCTTGGTATCGTTGTGTGTTGTAAAAAACCGAATATGTTTGTCCTTCAATAACTTTTGAAAGCGTTTGTTGGTAAATTCAGTTCCTTTATCGGTATGAAATGTTTCAGGCTTCCTTCCTTTCTTTAGTATCTTTTCAAAGGCTTTAACCAGACTCTCTGCAGTCTTTGTTTTTAATGGTTCCACCCACGCAAATTTGGACAGTACATCAATAACAGTTCAAACGTATTTATAACCATTATTTGTTTTACTAAGCGAATCCATAATTACTAGATCAGCCTCCCACTCCTCGTCCATCGCTCCAACAATAACACGATTTCGCTTAAAATTATGTCGTACGGGTTTATGCAAAGTATAGGTATCTTGTTGTCTAAGCCATGTTTTTATCTTGTTTCGGGATATCTGGAATTTACCATCACTTCTTACGACACGGTATAAGGCATCTACGCCGCCAAAACTTGCCGGACTTTTTGGCTTGTAATACAGATCGTGAAGGTACTGTTCCGCCATCTAATTCGGATGCCTGTATCACAATTTTTTCCCCACAGCACGCTGATATACAGCGAATCTTTCGAAAAATATTACGAAGGGCTATTTGTGGTAAACCTCCACAGCACGTCATGTTCACGCGACAAAGGTTACAAGTAAATGAACAAAGAAAAGTCAACGACACGATATAAATGCAAACATATTTATTACATATTAAATTAGAATACAAAACTATACATGTCTTCAGTCAATGCATCAAATGTATAAATATACAGATTAAAAACAGTTTTTTAAAGTTTGAATGATCAGCAAATGTTCGGTTTTTCTATGTCTTCAGTCAATGCATCGACAGATTTTTGAAAAAGATATTCTTCGTAGCCTTCTTTAGAGTCACTCTTTCTACTTGTAAAGGATTCGCCCGTTTCTGCGTTGTATTGATATTGTAATGGACTGCTGAAAAGACACCCAATGTTATAAATTCGTGGCGAGCTCTCTGTAGGTTTCCATTCAAAGAATCCACATGCATGTTGTCTTTCGTTAGGACACGACCCTGGTTGTCCCCTTCTTTCTTAACTTTACGAGTACGGCAAACCATTCCGTGTTTACACAAAGGCTTTGCACTCTCGAAGACATCCCCCCATTGCCAAAACGTGCAGGGATTCTCTCGTTCAGAACAGACGAAGTAAGGTCTCGCATAACTTTCTCTCATTTTTGTCTTTAACCATTCGCGGTGTCGCCAATTTCTGATGAGTAGGGCAGACTGGATGTAGACAGCCACTTGTTCGAAAAGCATCTACGGCTTTGCCAAACATGTAACAGTCTTCTTCAGGGCAGAAAAACTGACAGCTAGGCTTTTGGCCACAGAACCAGAATAAACCATTCTTGGTCGTTGAGTTAGATGCAGGTTTACCGTGAAGACACTCCATTACAACGATCTTACTCTGACGCCAAACAGTAAGCGAATGATACACCAAACGAAGTTGAAGCTGTTCAACTCTCTATGGTTACGCGCATAGTAATCAGGATTTCTTTGTCTAAGTTCTGACGTTGCCCGGACTCGCCCAGACTCGTTCTTTAGTTTAAAATACTAATGACCTTTTAATGACCTTTTAATGACCTTCTAATGAGATTTTACACATGGAAATATGCAAATATCAGTCTGAGTAGAAGGTACCCTAGCAACCGTGGAGAACTAATAATAATTCGTCTGTATTTAGACAAGTCAATATGTCTCAAATCGTTTATCGTTCTTAGCACAGCTTCTCGAATTGATTCTTCATCCAAGGATTCGTTTACTCTATACACTAGGGTTAGATAAATAAATAAATAAATAATATCCATTTTGTCAAACGTTTACCGTACGCACTGTTTGGGTAAAGCGTGTAAATGAAAGTTGGTTACTATTACTTATATAAGTCGATCGCCAAAATACTCGGAGAGCTATCGGTTATGACGTAGTCGCACGGGATAAATAATAGTCGGTTATGACGTAGTGAAACCCAGGGGGTTGAGTAACAGCTAGGGTTAGGCGCCAATGACGTAACGCGCCGCTATAAAATGAATACTAATGCGATTAGGGTTAGGAGGTCCCAAAGGAGCCTGAGAATGAATAAATAAGAAGTTGAATAATTAATGAGGCGGCATCCCTTTGGACGCCAGAGTGGGGGGTATCACTACTACTCTACGTGCCGTATGTTTTTCTTCTTCTTCTTGTATATCGTAAATATACCATACACTTCATTAACCTTTGTAACTGAATTATTTTGCCAGATATTCCGTACGCCTCTTCATTGGTGGACAATCCGTGTTTAAAGTCGGAGCGAATAACAACCCAAGTCAGGTAAGATAATACCACTTTTATCTCCACTTCTATATGTGACGTCCTTGTATCTCAATTGACTCAAGTAACATGCCGTACGCCTTATCCCCTGTCTATCACAAACATTTCATACCTTTCACTTAACTTTCTCCCCCTGTTTTCTGTACCACGACCTTAAAAAGTGAAATAACCGATCAATCCCACTTAAACTATTTACGCGTATTATTGACTGTTTAAGTAAGCTTATTCCAACCAGTTCTGTTTACAAAATAATCCAATAAATATTTGTTGAATATTATTTGTTATACTGCATTAGAAGAAAAAAAAAAAAAATCGTAAACAGCACTCAAAACTATTCATATACAGTAAGGTAAAAAAAACAAGAAATAATTATGCATGAATGTTTATGAACCTTATTGATGCTTAAAGAAAGCAGGAAAAAATTGCATGAGTTCATTTCAAGCACTAACCTTTACAAAATATCAGAATAATTAACAATGGTAAAATCTGCTTCAAAAGTCACTCTCCATTTACCAATATCATTGACTGTTTAAGAAAGGTGAAAAATAATAAATGAGTTAATTTGAAACAGTTTTTTACATAATATGCAAAAAATAATTATTGAATAATGTTGTAATTTCTCACACCAGTACATCACAATAAATTCATAGACAAAAAAACAAGAAATAATGCATAAAATGATATTACTTATGTTTTTGAACCTTATTGAGTCTTGAAAAAAATAACATGACTTCATTTGAAGCATTTTCCTTTACAAAATATCATAATAACAATTAAAGTTAAAATGTGCTCCTCATAATTATTCAAATTAGTCACTCCCCACAGCAGGTTACAATTCCTGACGTCAGAAAAATGAAATAACCATGAACGGTATTTCCACTATTTACATGTACCAACATTATTGACTGTTTAACAAACCTGAAAAAATATTAAATTACCTTATTTCGGAACACTAATCTGCTTAGAAAAACATGCAAATCTGAAATGACAATTATTGAATAATATTGTGATAGTGAAACATGTTTTTAACTATAGCACATTTCTTAACTGGTAAAACAACAAATAATATCCCTATGGCTTGAACCGGAACTGGGTGGAAGTGAAAAAACTTCCAGCTGACACTAACCAGCTGTAACTTTACTAGTGCAAGATTTCTAGTTTTGCCTAACATGCATGCTATGGCAAGATGCAAGTCATACTGTGACTTGGGTCAATACTATTTAAAAATTCAATAAAAAGATTAGGGTCAGCATTTTGCTGGGGGAAAAAACTAGGTAGGGTTGTGAAACTGGAAACCCAGAACATAATTTTTGTGTGTTTTTTGGCCATATATAGAATATTGTATAGGATTTACAAATGCAATAGAATATTCGATAGAGTCCCAAATTGGGATAAAATATTCTATAGCATTCTATAGAACATTTTCAAAGCATTAAAGAAAGCAGGGGAAAAAAGGATGACTTCATTTCAAGCACTTATCTTCCCAAAATGTGACAATAACAATATTATGGTAAAATCTCCTCTTGATATTGAAACGTGACTCAATTTGCACACCACATTACAATCCATGACCTTAAAAAGTTAAATAACTGATGAATGTGAGTTGAAGTACATGTACATGTATTTACGTACACCATTGACTAGCTGTTTATATAAGAAAGCTTATATGTATTCCAAACAGATCTGTTTGAAAAAAATATTTGAAATAAATATTTATTCAATGTTATCATACTAAATAAAAAATTCTTACAATATTACATTGGATTTAAAACTATTCATATAAGGTAGAAGAAGAAATACACGTAATGCATAAATGATACTACTAATTCTTAATTGATGCTTAAAAAAATAACACGAGTTCATATTTCAAGCACTTACATTTACAAAATTTTAAATGGTAAATTCTGCTGATCGATGATATTCAAATCACTACCCATACCACATCACAATTTATAACCTTAATTAAAAAGTTAAATAACCTAATGTATGTGTACGTAATGTATGTAGGTAAACTTTTTTTAAACTGTCAAATGTATTTAGCTCACAGAACTAATTGGGGACACTGTTGGTTAATTGTTGAGGAGGCCGGAAACCCGAGAACTCGGAAAAAACTCTAGAGGCATAAGAGAGAACCAAAAAACTTTACTCATGCACATGAAGCTATACTGCAAGGTTGTCATGCGTCGAAATACTAACCCTGTATGACCAGGTATAACTTCGTTGGTGAGAGGCTGTGTGCTAACAGCACATCTCAGCTGCATGTACCTCATATGAGTTGGGCTAGTCTGGCTAACTGGGCTGATTTTATGTCGCGAAAATGTTATTACAAATACATGTACAGTGTATTCGACAAATCCAAAATAACATAACAAAGCAAAATTGGCTTTGTTTTTGTGTTAAGTAAAGCACCCAGGGTATTGTAATTCTTTATTGCAGTTAAAGAAAGATTTTTTTTAATTTTTATGCATAAAATCAGCGTGATTAGCTGGGTGAGCCAGTCTTACATGAACAGCCACTAACCGGCCAGATGCATCCATATGGCAAATGTTAATCAACCTTAATCAGCATTATTTAAGAAAATTAACATTCATTAAGAAAAGAGGAAGAAAAAAAAAGATGCATTTCAAATTACAAAATATCCAAATAAAATAATTATTGAATAATAATGCTAGCTGTCTGTCATACTGAAACAAATTCTTACAGCACTCAAAGCTATTCACATTTGGTAAAAACAAGAAATGATGCATAAATGATACTGTTAATGCTCATGAACCTTATCAACAGGAAAAAATATATTGAATTAATTTTAAGAGCTTACCTTCATTTACAAAATTTTAGAATAACAATGGTAAAATCTGCTCTTGATATTCAAAAGTCACTATATATATATATACACCCCGTCGCAAATTCATGACCTTAAAAAGCTAATTAATAACCTATGAATATCGGTTAAACTATTTACCAACATCATTGAGTGTTTAAGAAAGCTGAAAATAAGAAATCACTTCATTCTAAACAGTTCTGTGTACAAAATAATATATCCCAATAAATAAGTATGGAATAAAATTATGCGTGTTGTGATAATAAAAAAAAATTAATTCTTACAGCACTCAAAAATATTTAAATATAAATATAAGAGCCTAGCAAATGACTTTTAAACAAGACATGCCAGAGATTTTTCAAAACATTTTATTAGCTAACGTTTCGTTGCGGCTTGGAACAGAGAGATCTTAATCAGTTACTATACAGGTAGTTACTATGAATATTTTCCAAAATCTCAGTCGTGTCGTATTTGAAAGTGATTTCCTAGGCTCTTATATTTATATTTAAATTACGTTTCCCGCCTGGTGTTTCAATTGCCACAGTTTTACTCAAAACTATTCATCAGGGTCATAAGGTAAAAACAACGTTTAAAGAAAAGCTGGAAAAAAGAACATGAGTTTATTTCAAAAGCACTTAGTGTCCCTAGAGTATGCGACTCCCCATACCACATCACAATTTATGACTTTAAAAAGTCAAATAAGGCCATTTAAACTATTAACCAAGATCATTCAACTATTTAAGAAAGCTGAAAAATATTCAATTACCTCATTTGAAACACTTCTCTATACAAAATATGCAAAATATTCAATATTCAATAACGTCGTCATCCAGAAGTTGAATTTGTTCCCTTTTCTTAAATGCGCATGTGCGTAATATATTCGGGTATCCCGACAAGTTCTCCGACATTTTTCACCTTCTCCCCGACATTCAGATGGCTGTGGGAATGACGTAAACAAACGTGAACAGGGAACGGTTGCTGGGAAGATGGCGCCGATTGACAACATACTTTTGTGTAGTTACGCAGATAAATAAACGACTTTGGGTCGAGGTTCTAAGCCAGTTTGAGGATACTTACTAAATCAATTGGATTCTTTGTTTACTTCCAAAAATTGGAAAGGTCAGAAATGGAAGGTCGAGATATTTTCCGAGATGGCGTCAAATGATCGTACAATTAACGACGAATGCGGTGGTACGCTTGACGACAAAATAGCGGATTTCGGGCCTGCATATAAAAAAATGGGACACATTTCTTCAAGTTGGACTTCTGGTGGATTATCTATTCTGTGACATTACGCTGTCTCTCACGAGTCTCGCGTTTATAGTCCATCACGGGTTACGCGCATTAATTTCCAACACCTCTCCTTCAAAGGGCAAAGTTTTCCAACACAACTTTTGAAATATTCGAACATACAAGAAATATCGAAATTTTAAAGTATGTAAGGGCGTGGCGGCTGTGGGAAAGGTCCAAAGAAACATGATATTTTTTATGCTATTGAAACGCGCAATTTCAAATAATTACATTATAAGTATAGTACATTTTTCTCTAAGTTAAGTTGACTACCTATCGTCAATAAGTGCCTTCTACTTTTTCAGATGGCGTACACCAAAAAATCACCAGCGATCCAAAAATCCCCAAGAGGCGTCAACTACTTTCAACAATTTACGAGGCAGTTTCTCCGGCCGTACGGCGAGGTCGAAGATGCGCCCACGCCCGACATTAGGGACCTTTAGCAGGAAGCTGAAGGACGACGGCAACGTTAACCGGAACTAAAATATCAGCTTCCGGTAATGTTCTGAGCATGCGTGCAATTACGACGCTGCCGTCGTGCTGCCCGCGCCAACGTGAGATCGCTTGTTTTGACGTCGCAGCGAAAACGTGAGTATTATTTTGTTCTTTTTTACTCAAATTCGTGGATTTATATTGCCTATAGATAAAAAAACAACTGAGAAATCTGATGGACTTCTTCACATTATATGCTAACTTTGTGTTGATGATATGTTTGACTATAAAACAATGTTTTGGCTTCTACTTTGCAGTACTTGACTACTTGAGTCTTGAATATGGCGTCTCAAAATAAGAAAGCTTCGTATACGTAAGTACTTGTACTATTATTGTAATAATTCATTATTAATTATTGTGTTTGAAGTTTAAATCAATGGCAAATTATGGCCATTGTATTGCTGTACATATTAAGCAGAAATAGACCTTTCTGTTTGTTGTTTAGTGGTCATTTAATCGCTGTACATTATTATTAAGCAGAAATAGACCTCTGTGTTTGTTGTTTAGTGGTAAATTTAATCGTTGTGTTTGTTGTTTAGTGGTCATTTAATCGCAGTACATATTATTATTAAGCTGAAATAGACCTTTGTGTTTGCTGTTTAGTGGTAAATTTAATCGCTGTATATTATTATTTAGTGGTCATTTAATCGCTGTATATATTATTATTAAGCTGAAATAGACCTTTGTGTTTGTTGTTTAGTGGCTACGTTTAATATTGCTGTATAAAATAAGTTTACAGGCCATCTTATTGATGTTTGTGTAAAATAGAATAAAATATTTGAAGTTTCTCATCTCTCAATATCTATTTGTATGGATTATAACTTATATATTTTTTAATGTATCGATGAATTGTGGAATGTTCAATTTTTCGTTTTATTTGTTGCCAGGGTTGCTATGGAGTGGACCAAAGAACATGATGTGATATTGCTGAGAGAAATGTTAGGTAGTGATCTGTTCCACTCTAAAAAGGGTAGCCCAGAAAGAGGCAAACTTTGGGATGAAATTACTGATAGATTAAATTCAACACAAGCTATAAAGTTCCGAATCAAAGATAAAAGGGGTACGAGAGATAGATGGAATTTACTTCAGAGTAAGTTCAAAAAGAAAAGACGTGAGGAGCAGGAGGCAAGTGGCATTGAAGTGGAAGAACCTGATGAAAAAGAACAGTTAATAGAGGAGCTCAGCATGCAAGAGGAAACAGTAATTGAGACTACCGGGATGAAGGACAAAGCCGATAGAGAGGCAGCAGAAGATGTCAGAAATAAAGCATTGGAGCGATTAGGAGAAACCAAAAAGAGAAAGAAAGATGCTAGTGGTGATGAGAAAAAAGAAAAAAAGACCAGAAGAAGTACTGGAAGTGCAGTGGAGTTTTTAAGGGAAAAGGCCCAAGAGGAGTTAGCCATAAGACGACAAGATCAACAGTTGCAACAACAAGCTCAACAGCAACAACAACTGGTGCAGACCCAGAATGAACAGATGCAAACTTTCCAACAGCAAGCCTTTCAGCAGCAGATGCAACAGAACCAAGTGCTGATGACCTTGCTACAAAGGATCATCCCACAGTAAGCTCTGACATTTGATAAACAGATTATTGATTGCTCACAGTAGCATATACTTTGAACAGGTATATACAGTTTATTGTAAATGAAGTGACTTACTTTCACTTTGTTTGTGTTCTTGTTTATTGACAATATGTTGGCAACACTTTAGAGAAAAAATGAAATATGGGACTCTTACTGTACTGTTTACATGTAATATCTTTGAAAAATCATGTATTTCATTTTTATACAGTTAATGTTCAATGTAAAAAACTTACCCAATAGTAATTATAATGTTTTATAAAGTTCTTATTTATTTATGCACCAGTTTACTGAAAGTACTCTTCAAGTGTTGGAGGTTCCAGCTCAAAGTAGTCAGATGTTTGATTGCCATAAAGGCAAGTTATAGCATTCCGAAGCAAGGCACATACAACATACATTTTGCCAACACTACTCAGACCATCTTTAGATTTTTTTTATAGTCTGTAAATTTAAATGAATTTACAATGTCCCCAAAAAGCCACTCTACTGAGATTCTGGTTGCACTCATTGATTTGTTATATTCCTGCATGAGGGGTGTGAGTTGCCTCTGACGAAATGGGGTCTGTAGGTGAACACGTAGAGGGTAGGCCATATCCCCATATATACACATAGATTGGCCTGTTGGTGAGAAGGCATACTGTTGAAGATTCTGTAGTAGTCCTGACTCAACCAATATTCCTGCATCATGTCTTCGTCCTTCTGCAGGAAAATGAAAATAGACAGTGTTACATTACTATTTTATTTGTGCAACCACAGTATCAGGTAATTAAGTATGAGAATTTTTTCAATAAAACCCAAACATGTAAACTGGAAATATGGTTAGGAATTATCCATATTTCATACATTGTGTAAGTCTTAAATTGCATAACAAAAACAGTATGTGTATAATGGATAGGCGAGGTATAAAGAGGTGGGGTGAGAGGAAATGAAGAGGTGGTGTACATCAGGTGAGGTGCATGAACATGTAGGTGGGGTTAAAAGGTGTAGAAATTTTTATTCTTAATGCTTAAAACTGCTTTGTAGATTTCCGGCACACCCATTTACACAAGGCAACATGTGTCCATGACAACAAAACTTACCAGTTGGCCCGAACAGGTTTCCTATAAGTCCATTCGGTAAGGCCAGCGACTGAAACTTAATGGCATGAACCCTTTTATGTCCGTTGTACACCACCCTTTGGTTTTTTCCCGGTTTACAAATTGGTCGGACCGTGCCATCGACAAAGCCAAAGCAATTACCGAGAGGTGCACCTTTCCTTGAAACGGCATCAGCATAACTTTGCAAAGCTGCAGGACTTAATAGGTTGTGATTCCATGTAGTGATGAGATGTTCATGTTCCTCAAAAATATAGTCGATAATGTGATTTGTAATGAGACTAATTACCGAGACTGGCCTGCCACCAAACCGCGGTATCATGTCGTTGTACCGACAAGGGTAACACACTCGTCTCAGCAGCATACATAAACCTTGCATGCCATCACATATACTCCTCTGCTCACATTTGAAACTTGGAGGTATCCGCAGAACTTCCAGAAGACGAGGTAGATCTTGTTTTTCTACACGAAATTCGACTTTGCATTCGGCTTCTTCTACATCGTCGAGAACGAATGGAGGGTAGCTGTCTGGGTTTTTTGACTGAAAAGCGTCGTAAAGAAGGCAAAATTCTTCGTCAGAAATAAACTTACTACCATACGAAAGCACGAGCATTTCTCGCAACTCTCTAAAGGATGACATCTTCCTCACAGTAATGACGCCGCCGTCTCGAAAAAAATAGCCGGCTAAAGTAATTAAATTTTAGCGGGAACGGTGTTGTCTCGCTCCCAGACTTCCCCCGGTCGCTGGCGTTGCCGTCGTCCGGAAAACGTGTCTTGCTAAAGGTCCCTATTGTTTTTCGGCGGTTACAGCCGTTCACTTGTGAATGGCTGATACGGCCCAAAGTTGCGGCATCAGAATTCGCTGAAACGCTTATGAGGAATCTCGAAGTCATGGAGAAAGATCAATCGGGTATACTTTCAAAGAATACTATGCCCTACCTGCAAGAATCGTTGCGAGATTTCACTACTCATCTCGGACCACTCGGTAAAGACTCCGCTCAACAACCAACCCTGGAGAATATCGTTTAATTCTTGAAATTCATGTTCAATGACAATGATGAGCTAGATGAGGCCATGAACACGATGTTCAAAATCGGAGGAGCTATGTTCGCCACTGCGTGTCAATACATTGTCGCGCGAACACTTATACGTAATCCCCAACGGTACGCCGATTCCGTGCAATGTGACAACGGTATAGACGCCTTGTTAAAAACGAACAAAGATATTCCCTCTATGCGCGACTTCAGCGCAGCTAGCGTACTCGGTGGTCGTCGAACACATCCACAACCCACCACAGAGCGGAGAAATCTCTTGTCCGCATTTGACATGGAACAACCTTCTACACCAGCACTGCCACAAGCTGCTCAGCTATCAATTATTGAGGTATCGAACAATCGTCAGAAAGCATCACCATTTCGACTTGCGCGAAATGATCCCCAACCAGAAAGACAACGACACCCTCTCATGTCACGTGATAAGCCTCGGGATAGCTTCATATCCCCTGAGAAACGGAAAATGTTCACTGTCCCCCATGACGACGAAGAAGCGTCAACTGGCAAGCAAAGTTCTTTCAAGAAAAAGATGGGACAACACCACTATTTTAATTCGTCCGAATTGGATGAATCGGATGACGAACAAACAAATAATCCACTGTACCTTCTCTGTGAAGACGAAGAAAGACTGCCCAACAACCGTCCTGAAAGCAAAGGACGGGGGAACAAATCTAAGAAAGGACGAAAATAAAAACATTGTGTCTTTAAATTAATGAACTATAATACGGTATTTGAATAACTGTAGCGGTTTTTAAAAGATACATTTCAATAACTTGAAATGAAGTGCGCATTTTTTATTTATCGTAATACTGTGAATGCACAATCATCTCGCGAATTTATTAATAATTTCTGGGAGAAACTATTTTTTCCTATGACCGTTTATAAATACAAGCAGGACCAAGGTTTGCCAATTGGTCAGTCAATGAGTAAGGATATGTCCAAAGCATGACGCCTGATCAGTTAGCTGCAAGCGTCGTAACTAAAATAAGCTATTCTGCTATATTTCTTTCTAAACATGTTGAAAATCTGACAGAGTTTGTTTATAAGCAATTATCTTTTTGTTCTTTTACAGGCCGCTGCATCATAACGTATATTAATTTTCACAAATACCTTACTATTAGTAACAGTTGTGTGTCTTTTTCTCACTGCAACATTTTCTGTCCTCTTACTTTTGCGTTTAATAACGTTATTGATGTTATCAATATTAATACAATATTGATTTTGAATTCTAATGTGCTCTGTGAGTATTATGCTATTACCGAAACGTTGTTAAAATATTAATAAATGTTCTCTGGCAAATGTTTGTTGTTTTTTATTTACTCCCATTTGTTATGTGAAAGGAATAACGTCAGTATTTCCTTATCTGAAATGTCGTCTTTAGCGTACCAAGGAAACAAAGAAAGTATGTTCCTCCTTATGAATCACACTATGCTGTGGTATTCATGCAACCGAAGAATACTATACTCACTACATACTATTTTCCACCACTGTATGAACTTTCTCCCTTCCAATCTAAATATGTTATATATATATATATATATATATATATATATATATATATATATATATATATATATATATATATATATATATATATATAATAACAAATAGATTCCATTTTGCCGTTGTCTGTTCAGTTATAGATGCACAGATGACGTCACAACGTGGTAAGAACAAAAAAGTGGCCCACGAGACGCACTCGAGTGGGTCACGAACAACGCGCTTACCAGAAGTACCTATGCAGACCCACTCAATATAAGCAACTATCTCTTCTGCAGTGGTTACGTCAAGTGGATGAGTCGAAAGAACCTCCGGCACCTTACAAAGATGGAAACACTTTGGTTGGCGTCAAAACTGTTCACCTTTGAAGGACCTTTTTTTTCAGTATCTTCTTCTCCATCTACCGCATTCCACCTCGGACGCACTCATACATCCAGATGAAGATCGTTTGCCAGCTCAAATTAAATATTTCGCGGCAGCTTACACTCTACTCCCTCGCATTTGGTCTGACCCTGAAAACGTGCACGCGTATTTTTTCAACCAAGGACACAAAGATATCTTCGTGCACACAATGGTTGCCCACGTTGCAAGTCTTATCGATTTCTTTCATCTTTGGCAACGACGTGTCATTAGCAACGCTCTCATACCTCCTGACGTTCCTCCCGCACCCGACGCAATACGTGATCCCATGCAGCATCGCGTGTTAGAAGTTGTGAAAACGTCCCTCCAAAGACGCGATGAGCACTACGAACACATTCAACAAGGACACTTTTACTCACATGACGCAGACGATTCAGAAGACGACGGCGAACCAGACCTGCTACCTCGCCCGCGAACTCCTCATTTAGATTCCAACGACTGGAAGAAATTCATCTTAGTCACAGGCAAACCTGGCACTGGAAAGACACACTGTTTGAGAAAAGCAATTAGCAACGCTTTAGAAGACGAGCGGGAAGTCTTAGTGGCAACACCTACAGGCTTCCTGTCAACAACCTACGCTGCTTCATTTCAAGGAGATATTGCAACCGACACAGTGCACAGCGCGTTCAAGTATCCTGTTGTATCATCTGACACGGCTGAAATCAACTGGGAGCTAAGTAACTTTGACCTCATAGTTTTAGACGAAATATCTATGATCCCAAAGAAGATAGTGAATCACATAATCGAAACCGTCAACCAGATTCCCACACGCCCTGTGGTAGTGATGTGCGGAGATCAATTTCAGCAACAACCAATCGAGACCGTTGAAAACAAAACATCGCAAGTGGCATCAATTTTGCAACACGCCCCGTTTTATGCGATGGTGAATCATTTCAACCTCACGATTCAGTACCGCTGCGATGATCCCAGATTTGAAGAAATACTCAATCACCTCCACTACTACAAGCCATCGCAATCTTTCCTTAACGCTATTCACGAGAACAAAATCATCTGTCGTACCCACAACCCAACGGAAAACAATGGTACAATGTGATTGTGACTTACCTCCAATACCCGTGTACAAGGACCTGTGTGTTATGATAACTCAAAATCGTGACAAACCCAACGGCGTTGTGAACGGACAAACAACAAGCGTCCACAAAGTCGAAAGAAACACTGTTTTCCTAAAACTTCCACCGAACGCAATTGTTAACACCTACCTTGTTACATAATACACGCCCAGATGGTACGAGAAAAACCACCTACCCATTTGTTCCTCGTTACGCCATCACCATATGTAAATCGCAAGGTCAAACGTTCAATGAAGCGATCATCTGGATGGATTCACTTTTCGTACCAGCTGGTGCTGCTTATGTTGCTCTGTCTCGTGTTAGACGCCTCAGCAACCTTTTCTTTCTGACAGAGACTTTCGTGTCACAGTACACTCCAGTTCAGTTCACCTAGATGATCCCCAATACCTGTGCGCTGACAACTGAACTAATATTAGTATACGCAAAAGCATGGTTTCGAGTGCGCAATTTGGAAAAAACATGCACAAGTGAGTTTCTCAAAGACTATCAAAATTGCACGAGTGCTGTTTTGAAGTCTTTGAAAAACTCACCATTGCGTGTTTTTTTCAAATTGCACGAGAGAAATCATGCTATCACTTATTATTAAGTTGAGACTGAGTTCGGTTTCGATTATGGCGTCTACGGATGTTACGAAACTTGTAGAGAACGCTCTACAGAGTGAAAACGATGATTTGTTAAAGACGATCTGTTGCGATTTGACAAAGAAACTCCAATCGTGCGATTTTCTCGTTGGTCAAGAGTTTTCGGCGCAAATTGGCAGGACATTGTATCGAGATATTGACGCGGAGGCATATATTCCTCAGTATGCTAAATCTGCTTCTGGAAAGAAGCCTTGTATTGCTTTAAGGTGAGTGGGAACTATTTTATCTTTAAACTTGTGCAATCGTGAAAAGCGTAAATTATTTAAATTAGATGAGATATGTTTCGACTCACGAGTATTTTATGAATACACAATGCAATATATTAATATAATTATTGAGATAATGAGATGTGTTTAGCCAACCATCGCCAATTTTTACAAAAGCATTAACCATACGTTTACTTTAATAATCTGATCAACAGTGTTAAATATTGAATTCTAATACCTCTACTCGAACAGTCTACTGTTTATTTGTTTCTTATTCGATTGCTTTGGATTGTGTTTTGACTTTTGTGTTAAATCTGAATTGGTGTTTTTGTATCTGCCTCAATATAGATCTCAAGCATCTGGAAATTGCCTATACAGCTCTGTTTCTTTGGCCCTGGTAGGTGATAATTCTCTTGTCAGTGATCTTCGTGTTTTAACATCAATTGAGTTATATTTCAATGCTGATTTTTATTCTCAGCACCCATATTTTTTATTTGCCCATGCTAAACACATGGGAAAGGTTTCTCAAAGTTTGAATAACCTTTTACCCATGTCTGTGTTAAACAGGGCACTAGATTTTGGCTTTTCTGGGAATCAGCTTGTTAAAAAAGAAGCCATTTTAAACTGTTGTGATAACACATGGTCTAGCTTCTTATGTATTCTTGGTTTGGCTTCTGTTACAAACAGAAATATTTTTTGTTATTATCCTGACTGTGGGGACCAGAGATTTAAATTGCTTTTCAATTGTAAAGTGGAACCGTGCCCACCTTTGAGAGGTATGTCAGATCTACATGTCCTATTTTGACATTGTTGAGTCAGGTAAAGTATTTCAACCTAATCATTTTGTCCCTCTTGTGTTTTATGAGCCAACCGGAGGAGAAAAACGAAAGCTGCCTGCACAAAAGTCTCCTCAAACCAAAAGTCAAAGTTTAAAAAAATTTCCAGTGGAAATTTTGTTCAGTCTAAAATTTCTTTTCCTTCTTTTGTCAGTGCACCAGACCCCAAACCTTGTAGTCACAAAAATACCAATTGCCTCTGTTCCGTTACCAGAGTTAAGTAGCAAAACAGCTCCTTCTGCAACCAATTCACCATCTACAAGTTCAACTACTTCCCAAATTAATTTTATTCATGAGTATGATATTGCTACGTATAGAGAGAAAGCCAAAAGTATGACTGATTCGGAAATTCTCCTTCTAATAAAAAATGTGTTCAAACCCAATAAATCATATTCATTCCCGACGACAAATGGTAGAAGTTTTCGTTTTGAATGGTTGGGATTATATCCTTGGTTATGCTATTCACCTAGCCAGGATGGAGCTTACTGTCTTCCGTGTGTGTTGTTTGGCGATAGATTTCCAGAGAAAGCCCATAAAAAAAATGCTGCCAAAAACTTTTTTTGCCACCTTTTAAATATTGGAATGATGCTATTAGAAATTTCAAAAAACATACAGGTAACCTGGTTCATCATCAACATGCTTACATAGCAGCACAGCAGAAACCTTTTTGTCCATCCAGGAGCAGCTGTCAGGTAAAGTTCAGCCAATTGATGTGTTGATAAGTGACAATAGGAGGAATAAGATTTCTGAGAACAGAAAAAAGCTTATTCCTATTGTAGACACCATTATTACTTGTGGCCGTCTAGGTTTATCTTTTAGAGGGCACCGTGATGATTCCCAATATCATCCAGAAGTTGAAAGTTTTTCTCGGGGTGGTGTTGGTAATTTTATTGAGTTGTTCGTGCTGGAGATGTTGCTCTTGAAGAACATCTGAAGACTTCTGCAAAGAATGCTTCGTATATTTCAAAGACTACCCAGAATGAAGTTATTAAGTGTTGTGGCCAGGTAATTACTGATATAATTATTCATGAAGTTAAGCAAAATAGATTCTTTTCAATCCTTGCAGATGAAGCAGCAGATTGCTCAAATAAGGAGCAAATGTCTTTAGTTTTGAGGTTTGTTGACAGTGATCTGAACATACGAGAAGATTTTATCAAGTTTATACATTGCAAATGGGGGCTAGCTGGTGCAGACCTAGCAGCGGTTATTTTAAAAGCCTTAGCTGACCTCTCGCTGAATATTGAAGATTGTCGAGGTCAAGGATATGATGGAGCTGGTGCTGTTGCTGGCCATATCAATGGGCTTTCCGCACACATTTTGCGGCTTAACCGAAAAGCTATTTACACCCACTGTTATAGCCATAAATTAAACTTAGTTATTTGTCATGCTTGTTCGGTGCCAATTGTAAAGAATATCATGACACAGGTAAAGGAACTGTCATATTTTTTTAATAATTCTCAGAATCGTCAAATTTTATTTGAAAAAAACATTTCAATGCATAGCAAAGATAGCAAAAAAAAGAAATTGAAAGATGTCTGTAGAACAAGGTGGGTAGAGCGTGTTGATGGTATGAATGTTTTTGAGGACTTATTTATTCCAATATTTTTTACTTTAAAAGAAATGAGTTTGAATGAAGAAAGGCAATGCAATCCTAGTACCTCTTCTCAAGCCACCTGCTTTTTAGCATTGATTTCTTCTTTCCAGCTTATTGTTTCTCTGGTTATTACTAGACAGATTTTGGATTTGAATCTCCCTGTAACACAGTTATTGCAGGCTAAGAATAATGATGTACTGGATGGTATTGAATTGATTCAGTCCTTAAAGAATCTAGTCAACACAGCACGTAATACGATTGATTATTACCATGGCCAGTGGTATGGTAAGGCTCTCGCTTTAGCTGATGAAATTAATGTTGAGGTGTCTCTGCCTAGGACATGTGCTAGACATATCCCTGCTTCTGATGCTTCTGAGTATTATAAGCTGAATTCATCTGAATTCAGATCTTAAGGCCAGATTTGATGTAAGTAGTGTTAATGCCATCTATGGGCTGAGTATTGTTCCGAGCAAAATGATTCCCTCGATAAACAAGAGTGGCATTATTAGCTGAAAGCAGACATTCAGGAAATTTTCAAATTTTTATGAAGATGACCTTCCAAATCCTCTTGGCTTAGATGGTGAGTTGGAATTGTGGCAGACATATTGGGTAAGTTTTAAAGGTTCATGCCCCAGTAGTATTGCATGCACACTTAAAGCTATAAGCTTTGATTCTTTTGCAAACATCAAAGTTGCTCTTCGAATTCTTGCTACTTTGCCTGTTACATCTTGTGAATGTGAACGCTCTTTTTCAGCCATGCGTAGGCTGAAACATTATACAAGGAGCACCATGGTAGAAGAACGGTTAAATGGCTTGGCATTGATGGAAATCCATCAAGATATAGAACCTTCTGTTCAGCAGGTTATTGATAAATTTTCTGCTGACAGCAGGAGAATTGAACTAATTTAAACATTCTATTCATTTGATGTACTGTATATTTTATTGCAATAATTATTAAATACACAATAAATATTTAAAATAAATAAACATTTCAGTAAGAGTATGCAGTCTTTTCTTGTTAATCGGTAGCTACTAGTTAGTATGACCAGGATGATGTAGAGAGGTGAGCTCCTCTCTATGTCCATGAAATGTCCTATATGGTCTATTTTTCTCTATTCATAATTCTCTCTCATTAGGCGAGTACCTGGCGCCTCAAAACCAGACAGCTCAGGGTAGATAAGGGGTAAACTATTAGGTAGTAAAGATGACCAGGATGATGTAGAGAGGTGAGCTCCTCTCTATGTCCATGAAATGTCCTATATGGTCTATTTTTCTCTATTCATAATTCTCTCTCATTAGGTGGGTATCTGGCGCCTCAAAACCAGACAGCTCAGGGTAGATAAGGGGTAAACTATTAGGTAGTAAAGATGACCAGGATGATGTAGAGAGGTGAGCTCCTCTCTATGTCCATGAAATGTCCTATATGGTCTATTTTTCTCTATTCATAATTCTCTCTCATTAGGTGGGTATCTGGCGCCTCAAAACCAGACAGCTCAGGGTAGATAAGGGGTAAACTATTAGGTAGTAAAGATGACCAGGATGATGTAGAGAGGTGAGCTCCTCTCTATGTCCATGAAATGTCCTACATGGTCTATTTTTCTCTATTCGTAATTCTTTCTCTTTAGGCGAGTATCTGGCGCCTCAAAACCAGACAGCTCAGGGTAGATAAAGGGTTAAGAATTAAAATGACCAGGATGATGTAGAGAGATAAGCTCCTCTATGTCTAAAAATGTCCAATATGGTCGATTTACTTTATTACTCTATTCATAATTCTTCTAATCAGGGTGGGGCCTTGGCTGTCCATGTCGGATTCACTGTACAACAGTGATTCATAGGCATGCTGATGAGCTCTGACATGGAGCGAAACAGTCGTAAAAGTTGTCTCCAATAACGATGAAAAAAGTGCAAAATCGTATTTTTTTTTTAAAAATCGTAAAATGTGGTATAAAAAAAACAAATTAGAACTGTATGATTTTTCTAAAAAATCTTGTCAGAATGCGGGAAATACCATTTCAGGGAGCCAAATTTCAAAAATTTTCGAGTCAGTCTGTCAGTGCAGGCTCAGGCAGCTTAGTTATGCCGTGTAGAAGTCACATCTACTTCCGACTACCCCTTGACGGTCCTCTACTGTTTTTGTCCAATCAGTGCTCGTTATTTCGACGTACACCGCCATTTTGACGTACTCAAATTATCCATATTTGTAAATAGAGTGAATGCTGAGTGAAAGAGGTCCCTCTCTAACCCTACGGTATGAACAGTTTCGTTCAGGCTACATGAAGTAGACCAGGTGTTCTCTAGCCGAGGACTGAGATCTTGGGTCAAATAATTATTCAACCTCGTCCCCAGGGCGTTTCTTGGTTGGGAGTCGCATTTTTCTCGATATATTTTTCTAAATACGTGCAAAAATGAAATTTTTGAAAATTTCAAAATCTATATAAAATTTTTAAAAGCTTGAATATTTATTTTTCAAATTTTAAAAACATTTTTAAAAGTTTTTTCAAACTAATTAATTAATTCAGGAATAAATTAGTCTAGAATTTTTGTGTACGTCGCTTGACGTGTTTGACGTACCCTAAATCCGCCCCTGACTTATTAATAATATACATGAAAAAATTTAACATGAAGAGAATCTTTCCAATCAAAAGCTTTGTACAAATAACATACATGAAAAAAATTTAACAGAAAGACGGGTTTTTTTTCTAGTCAGAAATTAATTTTTGTGGAAATTTTAAAAATTAAAAAATTTGCTCTGTATTTCCTTTTTTCTGCACTGTATTTCCTAAAAACTGCACTGCTCTCAGCCAATCAAATTGAGAAATTTTTTCGTGTATATTATTAACAATGAAATGATTCTCACTGATTCTATCACACTAAAGTAAACAAATTAAGAAGCATAAGGAATGCATAATTTATGTTTTCAAACGCATATTATAAAATAAGGTGACCTCTACGCAGACTGTGATTGGCTGGGCCCCGTGCATTTAAAAGAGTTATCAAGATCATGAATAACGTAAAATGGCGTGGATTGGCGTAGAATAGCGTCACCTGGCGGGAAAAGCTAGCGAACTTTCAAAACTATCCCACTTTTAGTTTGTTAAAAAATACCGCTCCTGTACTCTTAAAAAAGTTCGTTTGACGTCATTTGAACACGAAAGAAGTGTAAAGGAACTCGGCTATCACGTCGTGCCTCAACTTCTTTCGTGTTCAAATGACGTCAAACGAACTAGGAGTACACGGAGCTTTATGTTTTATTTGTTAACTAACGGACATACCTAAACGTAACGTGACACATGTCAAAAATAGGTGTCCTTTAACTCAAGATTGGACAAGACAGAACGCTATCGTTCTTCTTCCAATTTGATGTTAACAAAGACTCGATAATAAATTCCGTTCATCAACTTAGAAAGCCAGTTTCAACTGTCCAAAAGGTGAACATTTATTTCACGCCTTCACATGGTTCCAGACATGTGGAAACCACACTGAAGTAAATGCTTACCAACACTGTGGTAAGGTGGAAGTGGAAGCCTTGGCCACTGCTTGTTAGACAGAAAGGCAGGTCCCTGATTCTTATCCACAATTCCACAAGACCCCGATTCTTTTCAGAAGCACCAAATCAGAAAAGGATACAATGAAATACTCGTTGTGTTGATTTCTTGGGAAAATACAGGGAAAATATTATCAGGTAGGGGTTTACTTTACTTGTGATGATAACATATAATTATCTCGCTAATAGCAAATAAAAATACTCATAATTTTCAAAAATATTTATTTAAAATAACGTGTTCACCCAGTCGGTAATACAAATACACCAATTACGCACAACTATTCCATGTGAACGTTCTAAATAAAATCTCGTGTTACACGATTTGTATGTATGTATGTGTGTGTTTAAACTTGATTTCAGTCACAAATTTATTTAGCTCACAGAACTAATTGGGGACACCGTTGGTTTCACTATAGCTATATGCGTTGTTTACACTCTAAAAAAAGATGTGTTAAATAACACACCAAGGTGTGTTATTTTAACACACGTTTTGGTGTGTATTATTTGTAACACACCATGGTGTGTTAAAAAACGCACCAAAGTGTGTTAATTTACACACCTCGGTGTGCTGATTTACAAAGCTAGGTTTGTTTTTTAACACACCTTCAAATAACACTTTTGACTAACACACCTTGTCAAAACTAAGGTGTGTTATTTTTAACACACCTTGGGTCGAAAACACATCTTTACGAAAAACACACCTTTTACACTAACAGACCTTCTTAACAATAACACACCTTTTGATTAACACATCTTATAAAAAACACACCTTTCAAAAAAAACACCATTTGAATAACACATCTTATAAAAAACACACCTTTCACAATAACACACCTTTCACAATAACACACCTTCTTTAGAATAAGACACCTTTTGAGTGACACATCTTTATGAGGAATACACCTTTCGAAAAACATAGCACATCTTCTGAAATAATTCACTCTTCAAATATAATACTTTCGGTAGTAATAACAAACGCTTTGAAAAAACATACATCTTTTAAACAACATTTGTTTAGCTTAAATATCCCTGCGTTTTAAAACTTTATATCTATACCCAAATGTGCATGAAGTAATTCCGAATCAATATGTGTGTAATTTCGAAACAGAATAGCACATCAGAATTCAATCAAAGATCTCAATGAGACGACTCACGGATACGCAAGCAAGCACAGCTAAAACCACTAGAAAACGCATTTGTTTGACAATGTAAAGAAATAGTGTAGTTCGAACCATGAGTGTTTTTTTTGCACAATACACTTACAGTTGAGACATAATGAAATTCATTCAAATGACCTAGATGTATAATTTGGGGTATTTTTTTATGATATTGAGGATGAACAACAGTTGTCTCATTGAAATTGACAGCTGACTCAGTAATAGTAATTATACAATTCAAAGCATCAGCAACTGCCTGTACCATAAGAGCATTACACCAAGTGCCTTGAACTGACATATCCTTAATATAGTTTGCCCAAGACTTATCAGTAACACTGTCAATAAACTGTTCTGGATGAGCTTGAATATAATCAACACCTGCTTTCCTTACATTTAGATGATAATTAGGATTGTGATATAATTGGTGAGAAATGGCTTTAAAAAACCAATCACCATTGCCACCAACATCAAGAGGCTTCAGATTTTTCAAAAGGGCCTAGCTTCCGATGTTGACTTAGGAAAGTCTCTTTTTGCTTTTACTATGGAAAGTTTACTTGTGAAACCGTGTACAGGTTTGTTTTAGAGGTTATGTTTGGAATGAGCTCTTGGGAAACTTGCACTACATCAAAATGCACGTTATTACTATTCTGAATGTAAATCGCATGGTTATCAATGGGTAATGGCTCATTTAACATAGTTCTGGAAAATTTTGCCCACTTGTCATTATTACCAAATTTTGTATATACATAAATGTCTGTGCAAAATGTAAAGAAGCTGCAGTTAATATTTCAATATCAGTTCCCCATACACCAACATTCTTCACTTTAGATGCTGTTAAATAATTATCTACAGAAGTACCAATGTGTGGTAATGAAATGAAGCATGAACAAATGTTTGCAATAGAACGAATGAACGACAACAGACTCGTGTAAACCGCAGAAACGGTGAAACAACAAGTGAACTACGAGTTCATCATGAAACAAACGGTTAAACTGCAGAAACAGTAAACATCAATACACTGATGGAGCTAGTCATATGCTATTAAACGGCTAAAACACATGAAAAGAAATCAACAAACTCACCTCCTTGCTTTCGAAGTACTGTAGTAGATAGAAGTAGATACCACAGGCGGACTAAACCGGTTTATCTGGTTTTAGAACAGAGCGCGCAAAGCAGGCTGGAGGATTATATGCAAAAGTCGAGTGATAGCATATACTCCCAATACTCCTACGGAGTATCCGTGAGTCAAAAAGAAAGGCTACAAGCAATAAAAATCCTGGCTAAACAGCGTCGTCACCAGTGCAGAGGCCTCGTACCCAGGCGCATGCAGCCACGATACCGCGCAAGCTCCGCGCAAGCTCCGCGCAAGCTCCGCGCAAGCTCCGCGCAAGCTCCGCGCAAGCTCCGCGCAAGCTCCGCGCAAGCTCCGCGCAAGCTCCGCGCAAGCTCCGCGCAAGCTCCGCGCAAGCTCCGCGCAAGCTCCGCGCAAGCTCCGCGCAAGCTCCGCGCAAGCTCCGCGCAAGCTCCGCGCAGCTAGCGAGCGCGCATTGCCACTTGGGATAGCATCATCCCATCTCACCGCCACGTTTAAATTCGTTTGTGATGGTGTTTTGAGGTTCAAGCTACATAAACCCTTGGAAATAAAAGACTTTTTGTTTGCGAAGTAATATGTTCTCTACGGAAAGATTTAACTAAAAGCCATGGAAATCGAGTTGAACCAAGAAAGTCCTAGAAGCTTCTTTCGCACGAGGCTACGAGCAAGGTAAAGAGATTGAGTAAGATTATTTATCGTTTGTTTTCTATTGTCCTACTTATTGTAATGTGAAATTTTCTCTGGCTCTCCTTGTCAAATATCCTGTTTGATTGTCCAATACAAACCATTTTATACTGATCGAAGTTTAATAGTGTAGTTGAAGTCAATGTTTATTATTAGACCATCATCATCTTTTGTCGTCAACAATATTGGCTTAATTTCTTCTTGTCTTCTCAATATTACAGTAATAGTCAATTGTGGTTCCTAACAAACTTTCAAATCATTCTTTCTTTTTTTACCATTCTTTAGCCACCGGTTGCTTTCATGAGAAGGATTATCTTATGTAAAACTATTAAAGCATTCAGATTTTGAGGTAAAAGTTATTTGTGACTAGTGTTTATAAAATAACATGTATGCTACGCAAGCGCTGATTGGTCAATACCCATGTTTGGATCAGGCTATCCAAACACGGGAGTTTGCAGCAATTTTGAGTGGGGCCTTTTATAGACTTAATAAATACCGACATAAATACCGACACAAATAAACTAGCATTGAAATTACTAAAATATTATGGGTAAGTATAAGTACGTATGTGTAAGGGCTTCAACAGGGAAAAGTTTTAAATAAGCGAGGGCGAAGAACTAATATAAATGTCCAATTACAAGCAAACAAATAATTTCTTGAACGAATCTTAAAGTTAAAAAGCACCGTCTTTGAGTCTCTTTAAGGCAGTAAAAAAACAAAAACACTATATTTATATATTGTGAGAGAACTATAACCAAGTCTGAAATTGTTTTCTGGCCCTGTTGTGTTCAAAAGCCAAGCTAAACTCGCTAAAATTTTTGGTGGTTTGTACTTTAATATGGTAACAAAACAACGTGATTTGGAAAGTACACGTTTTGAAAACGATATTAAAACGGAATAAGATTTTGTTCAAATACCTTTCATTTTCTTGCCTGATGAACTCACTTGGTAAAAGAAAAAGACTTTGTCGATATGAAGTAAAATATCCAAGAGCTCTCGACATAAAATCCAAATCTGCTGATGGAAACATTTTTTCAGAAGCTTCAGTTTCGGCGGCTTTTTACGGCCAAGAATGTTTTTCTTGTAAGTTATTTGCTCTGAAACCGGGAGCCAGATGCTGTGGTGGTTGATTCTAGAAATTTTTAAGTGTTTTCCTAATAATATTCGGTGTTTTCGATGGTGAGAGTTCACTCCTTAATTCACATTCCCATCTTTAATGTTGAATTTGTCGGCAAAATAATTTTCGGATTACTTTCTTTCTCGTTTCATTCGTCCGTCTCGCCATCAAGACGTTACAAGGCGAAATATGATTGGTTGTTTATGAGTCTGGGGAAAAGTAGACGAAACGTGATTGGTAGTTGATGAATTTCGGGAGAATATGTATTCCTATCATTATCACAAAATCTGTTATTTTATTGTCGGTCATTTTATAAAAGAAATACGTAATGGGTTTCCATGTTTGGATAGCGTGATCCAAACACGAGGGATGTTGCTCGACTTTCGAAAGCTAAAAAACACTCGCCTAGTGGCTCGTGTTTTTTTACGCTTCGCGAAAGTCTCGCAACATCCCTCGTGTTTGGATCAGGCTATCCAAACATGGAAACCCATTAGGTATTTCTTAAATGTTCGGCAGAATTGTTCGTCATTATGAAATATTAAATTGTTGGTAACAGACCAACAGTAACTTATGTTTTGTGTGTATGTGTGTTTGTGTGTTTGTGTGTTTGTGTGTTTGTGTGTTTGTGTGTGTGTTTGTGTGTGTGTTTGTGTTTGTGTTTGTGTGTGTGTGTGTGTGTGTGTGTGTGTGTGTGTGTTTGTGTGTGTGTGTGTTTGTGTGTGTGTGTGTGTGTGTGTTTGTGTGTGTTTGTGCAGTACTCGCGCAGCCATGCAGTAAAACAACATGGAGGCCACGAGGAGTGAAATATTTGTTTGCCTTGGTTTTCACACGGAAACAATGGTCATGCTTCGTTTTTTTGAAATAATTTGGAAGAACTAAGGCACACAAATTAATTTCTACTGAAACAATTAGATGGCCTCGTCAACTATCACCTCATAGAAATTAAGAGCGAATAATCTAATTGTTATATATATATATATATATATATATATATATAGTTCAAAGACGGTGTGGTACTCTTCAGATAAAATGGTCTAATGACTAAGATGTAATTACACAGAGAATTATATAAGAATCTAGATCAGGAAGCCTGTTAAAGTCCTTAACTTTCATTTGTTAGTTCATTTGTTAGTCAGAACCACGGATATGCTAAAAACACAGATGACACATCTGGATATTTTAGAAAGTTGACCGGTTTGATAAAATATAAGACTCAAACTGGTATAATGTCATACTAATAATATTGGTATAATTTTAGTGATATACAGATACTGCATATTCCTTATTACATTACTGAACATCCCTATATTCTAATTCATATTGTCTTCAAAACTACAAGAAACCTAGGAAAGTAGAATTTTCTGTCCAAATTGTTTGTTCAGTAACTGCAATCTTGTAGTTAGGAGGAATGTATCAGCATGTGACCTTTGGAGGGAATCTTACTCTTGACCCTGGGAAGCTAGTCAGCTTGTAGGTCATTATTACATCTGAGAGCCCATCTGTGATACAGTATATGATGCAACCTAGTACCCACGGTCTTACCTCCGCTCCCCCTGCGGATAGACCCTGGTACACGCTGGTCACGTGCTTCCAAGTGCCACCTGATAAAATTTCATACACAGGGAGGGTCCCAGCAGGGTTCATTTTTGTCACCTGAAACCACTCGAAGTTTTACACAAACTGTCGAAAGACGAAAGTGTTTAGCCATGTTTTACAGCAGCCTTCATTTCGCTGTCGTCAACAGCGGCTATTCAAACATCAACCTCAAACCTAAACAAGTCAAATGTCTCGAGGCAGTTTACTTTGGCAAATATGTTGCGGTCGTGCTACCAACGGGATATGGAAAGTCTCTAATATATCATCTTCTTTCGTCGCTCTTTTACGACAAAATCAACTGCAGTCAGGGCAGTGAACGACCGACCGAGACGTCTCCCCTTCATCCTTTAAGCATCGTAGATGGCCAGACACAAAGTTGAGTCAAATTTCAAACTAAACAACCCCTCCCTACAGTGAAATAATTGTTACTGCCCATATTTTGGGAAGCACGTGACCAGCGTGTACCAGGGTCTTTCCGCAGCGAGGGGGGAGGGGGAGCGGAGGTAAGACCCTGGGTACGAGGTTGTATATGATGGACGATATTCCCTAAATATACTTTGTAATTATAAAAGTTTAATATTGGCAATTGACACTCCAGCAGATGATTTTACTCTGTAAGGGGTGGTAGCAATGGTATTGGGTCAAGTGAATTACTTATTCCTGCCTGAGCCAGCCAAAAATGTCTCTTTTATTGTTTTACTATGTTTATCAGCAGATGATTTCTATTGTAGGCATCAATGGGTTAAAATAGAATGAATATTTAAACAAACAAAAATGAAAAATAACAACTGAACAAAATCAAAATTTTAGCTTATAAATTGAAATTTTGAGTTTTGTTGATATACCTTTAAATATTTGAGTTAATTAAATATTAGTTAACAAATTCGTTGAACTAATTTAAATTCTCATTTTACAGGACCGGACCAGTACACATTGAGTGATGCAGAAGTCAACTTCTCAATGAAATAAAAAGATTGTTGATCTTCAAGATGATTCCGCTGATGTTCCCTTGTGTCATTGCTGATTGGATTGTTGTTAAGTACACTTTGAAAATAACCTACATTTTAAATATCTCATGTAGTATCCAAAATGCTGAATGATGTATTTTGGATATAGATGCAGAACCACATACATGTAACATTGTTAAGTGGTTAGTCTAGGATTGTTAGTTATCAGTTAATATTTGGGAATTTGAACTGCCAAAAATGGTTTGCATATGACCATCTTCCTGTATACCATGTATATAATAAGTAGTTATTATACTAAGTGACTATATACATGAACTTTAATGTCATCCTGATGTTAACACTCGCAGTTCATATGTGTTAAAATACATTGAATATGTTGACGATGTTAAATGTTTTTTAAAATGTTTATTTTCTCTTAGTCATTATGTTGAATGACATGTTTCAAGGTGTGTTATTATGCACACCTACATGTGTAAGATAACACATATCAGGGCATGTGGCATAGCACACCTTTGTATTAACACACCTATACATTAACGCATCCTAACATGTGTTAATATAACATACCAAGGTGTGTTAAATAACACACCAAGGTGTGTTTGAAAACACACGAAGGTGTGTTAAATAACACACCTTTTTACAAAACACACCTTAAGGTGTGTCATTATTTGGACACTTGAAAAACACACCTTACGGTGTGTTATTTTAACACACCTTTTTTTAGAGTGTACGTAAATGTCTCTTCATGAACATCTAGCGCAACTGCTTAGACACTTAAAGGCAGCGCCTCATCCTGACATTTATCGCATGTAGTCTTTTGATGCGCTGATTCAGTGCTGAATATTGTCTTCGTTCTCAGATTTGTCACTCTCTAATCCGCTCCTAGTTTCTTCGTAGTTTAAGGCCGTTTATATCTCCGTGTAAGCTCGCTTAAGTCCGCTTAAGTCCGTCTTTACTTCGTGTAAGTCCGTGTAAGTCTGCCCCTAAGCCCTTCTAAGGAATTTTGACGTCCTCGAAGACCGCGTAAGGTCGTCTAAGTTCGTGCGAAACCTTATAAGTTCGTGCGAAACCTTCTAAAGCCTTATAAGCCGTTCCAATAAACTACACCCTATTTCGCACGTTCATTTTTCCAGAAAGCGCCTATATTGCAAATGTATTAGGGGAACCAGCACAGTGAGATAAATTTTAATATTATGACTACGTAAAAAACTTAAACATTGTATTAGGAAGTTCAAATAATTTTTTGTTCATTTTTTTGCTTCTTATCACACTATGTTCACATGAAGTAGGAGGATGCCACAAAGACACCCCACCAACAAAAAATAATGCTAATATCATTAAAATTACTTTAAGTAATTCACCACTGTACTCTAATGCATCCATGCAAACGTATACTTCTCAATTAAAAAATGTAAAAATATTTCTATCATTCAAACACAAACACCGTTTACCCGCGCTTGCGTGAATCACTTCACTTTGACATTCAGAGCACTGGGCAGAAATCACATTGCGTCAGCACCGGTCACCAGCCATCGCAATGCTTTGTTTTAATTAAACAGTCGGATTCCCCTTGTCCGTTCCAGTTCTAAGTCGGTTGTTAATCGCAAGTCGAATTGACCTGGCGATCACAGCTGACTCCATTGACGTGGAGCCCCTTCCCGATCCGGCCGAGACCCCGATGGGTCCTGACCAGTTCAGGACGGGTCCGCGCGTCTCCAGTCCCAGCCCGACATGCGCAACACTTAGAGCCAATCCTTGTCCCGAAGTTACGGATCCATTTTGCCGACTTCCCTTACCTACATTGTTCTATCGCCTGGAGGCTGCTCACCTTGGAGACCTGCTGCTGTTATGAGTACGACAAGACAAGAAAATGAACAACTCCCCCGGATTTTCAAGGGCCGTCGAAGGCGCACCGGACCCCACAAGATCTGTGGAGCTTTACCGAACGTGAAACCCTATCTCCGGCTAAACCGATTCCAGGGTGACAGTCCGTTAAAAAGAAGAGAGAACTCTTCCCGGGACCCTCGCCGACGTTTCCGAGTTCGTTTGCGTTACCGCTGTGGGCCACAAGTGGCCATATCCCTGTTCTGGTTCGGGAATATTAACCCGAATCCCTTTCGATAGGCGGCCCCCCAAAGTCGCCGGCCTCTGCTTCAGTCTTCAAAGTTCTCATTTGAATATTTGCTACTACCACCAAGATCTGTACCAGAGGACGTTTCACCCTGACTCGCGTCAAAGGCTGCGTCACGACCTCCACGCCCTCCTACTCGTTGAAACTAGGGCATTTGCTCCGACGGTCGAGTGTGGGTGCGACGCTTGAGCGCCATCCATTTTCAGGGCTAGTCGATTCGGCAGGTGAGATGTTACACACTCCTTAGCGATTCCGACTTCCATGGCCACCGTCCTGCCAACACCTTTTGTGGGATCTGATGAGCGTCGACTTGGGCACCTTAACCCGACGTTCGGTTCATCCCGCATCGCCAGCTCTGCTTACCAAAAATGGCCCACTAAGGACTCGCATTCCATTGTCCGGCTTCATTCGTGCAAGTCGGACATCTTACCAATTTAAAGTTTGAGAATAGGTTAAAGTCATTTCGACCCTAAGACCTCTAGTCATTTGCTTTACCCGATAAAATTGCATCGGAGCCCCAGCTATCCTGTGGGAAACTTCGGACGGAACCAGCTACTAGATGGTTCGATTAGTCTATCACCGCTATACCCAAATTTGACGATCGATTTGCACGTCAGAATCGCTACGAGCTTTCACCAGTGTTTCCGCTGGCTTAACTTTATTCAGGCATAGTTCACCATCTTTCGGGTCCCAACAGGTACGCTCTTACTCAAACCTTTCTAAGATTAGAACAGTTCGGTCGATGATACGGCTTGGCCACGACGGACGGCCTTGGTCCGTGTTTCAAGACGGGTCGGATGGAACCGTATTTGCGTCAGCATCGTCAACGCGTGGTGTGTGCACCCCGATCTGGAGACGGGCAGCGGTTTGGACGCACTGGCATAGCCGTCCACCGCAGTCGACAACCGCATCAACAGGACAGGACACCAGCCAACCCACGGAAGGCACGCATTTCGACAGACCACAGGCAGCCTCGGGTGATTTGTTTGCGACGCTGAACAATCCCGAAGGATCTACCTTCATCGCAACTTTCTATCCCGTGACCATCTGATGCTGACACTCACCTACCAGAAGTGCGCCGCCTTCGCTCGGCCAATTGTGCGAGTCGCGTCTAAAAAAATAAGCGAATAAGCACGTGATCGAGCGCAGGCGACTGAACCCGGCAAGGCAAATTGCTGGTTTCATTCGCTTCCCTTTTAACGGTTTCACGTACTCTTTAACTCTCTTTTCAAAGTTCTTTTCATCTTTCCCTCACGGTACTTGTTCGCTATCGGTCTCGTGCCGGTATTTAGCTTTAGATGGAGTTTAAGTAGTAATAGACCCCACTATGGCGGATTCATAATTAATTAGGTAAATTGAATTTTTAATGAGCTTGACGTTATCGTTCTCAGGCTCCTTTGGGACCTCCTAACCCTAGCTTTTCCCCCAAACCCTAGCTGTTACTCAACCCCCCGTGTAATACGTCATAACCGATAGCTCTCCGAGTATTTTGGCACTCGACTTATATAAGTATAGCAACCAACTTTCATTTATACACTTTACCCAAACAGTGCGTACGTTAAACATTTGATAAAATGGATATTATTTACGACGAACTAAGGAAAAATAACATTGGTATCGATAAAGACACTCTGTCTTTTCACTTAGAATCCTTACTTACCGAACAACAGGGGTTGTACGATTGTGTAAACGGTCGAATCTGTGGAGATAACTTGGTGAATATTCACAGGGAGATGCAGGCGACCAATTTTGGGCGTATTATTGCCTATTTAGCTTTAGTTCTTAAAGTAAGTGACTCCTGTGACGAAGAAACGATCAGAGAGGCCGTGAGAAGAACGATAAACGATTTGAGACGTATAGACTTGACAAAATATAAACGAAATAAAACTATATCGATGGCTTGGTTCACTGCTTCTCAGACTGATATTTGCATATTTCCATGTGTAAAATCTCATTAAAAGATCATTAGTATTTTAAACAAAAGAACGAGTCTGGGCGAGTCTGGGCGACGTCAGACCTTAGACAAAGAAATCCTGATTAATATGCGCGTAACCATACAGAGTTGAACAGCGTCGCGTCGTCTCAAAAGGAGGAAAAAGGGGGTTAGGCGAATGCGAAAATGTATACATTTTTAGGCGGAAACATGGTAACGAGGCTTATGCGCTTAGCGTCGCTTGGATGCACGCATACATTAACAAGACATGGATTAAATTTCTTTTCTTTCGATAATTAACAGGCTTACAGTGACAGCTATAATATTACAATTAGCCTACAAATGTTCTTAAATATATTGTCCGATAAATAATATAACGTTTTTTAGGTTAGCCACTTCTTAAATATATCGTCTCCTTCTTCCTCTCCGAAGCAAATCGTGACAATGCATCGTTGCGTTCTAGCACGGATTCTGACTTAGAGGCGTTCAGTCATAATCCAACAGATGGTAGCTTCGCACCATTGGCTTTTCAGCCAAGTGCAAATGCCAATTGTCCGAATCTGCGGTTCCTCTCGTACTGAGCAGAATTACTATTGCAACAACATTTCAACAGTAGGGTAAAACTAACCTGTCTCACGACGGTCTGAACCCAGCTCACGTTCCCTATTGGCGGGTGGACAATCCGACGCTTGGCGAATTCTGCTGCGCAATGATAGGAAGAGCCGACATCAAAGGATCAAAAAGCAACGTCGCTATGAACGCTTCGCTGCCACAAGCCAGTTATTACAAATGTCACCTAACGCGTACTCTTCCATTACACAGTTTTTCCTTACCGAAGATGTTCACTAGAAAATTACAAACAACAACCATTTATAGTAACTTTTTAAATTTTCCACCCCCCGAATTTTTTTTATTATTTAGGTAGCTAGGCTTATAAAGAAACGTTGAGGAAAATTTTTGCGTTTTGCAATCGGTAGATTTTGAGATGTTTGCGTTTTAGTAATGGCGTCTTTGTGACGGCCATTTTTCAAAGCACGTGTCGTGGGCAATATGTAGAAAACAAGGAGGATGTTCTCAATCGAGATGTTTGCGTTTTTGTAATGTCGTCTTTATGGCGGCCATTTTGGAAGTTGCCTGCCGTCGATAAGGTGTCGAGAATAAGGAGGATGTCGTCAATTGAGATATTTGCGATTTTGTAATGTCGTCCTTATGGCTGCTATCTTGGAACTTGCCTGCCAATCGGCAAGAAGTCGAGAATAAGGAGGATGTTCTCAATTGAGATATTTGCGTTTTGGAAATGTCGTCTTTATGGCGGCCATCTTGGAAATTGCCTGCCTTTGACAAGATGTCGAATATAAGGAGGATGTTGTCACTAGAAAAATTATTGATTGATTTTTTTTTTGCGTGTTACTTGGGGTTTTTTTATGTGTTACTAATCTTGTTTACAGGGATTTGGAACATTTTGTGGCAAGTGCATTGGATAAAAATATCATTATATCATGTTGTGATTTTCTTATGAAGAATGTCTTCCTTGGTAAACAAGGTGTTTCTAACAATTTGTTTAAATTATTGAAATCCGTTATTTATTCTGTTGTTATTTGTTTTGTTGAAGATCCTGTGAATGCTTAAAAAAGGTTTGCATGCGGTAGATATCAAGATATTTTTTGCCTCTTTGTAACAGAACAATGCGATATAGGTAATAATTAACGAGGACGTAGTCAATTCGTTAATTGCCAGAAATTGTTTGTTGATCTATTTTTAGTTGCTGATGCTGTTTATAGATCTAGAAAATGTTTGTGTCATTTGCCATCTGTAGATTTCAAGATATTTACATATCTATATAACGGAAAATGCCACGTAGGTAATTAACGAATGTGTATCAATTCGTTAATTGTCAGAATTTGTTTATTGATGTATTTTTAGTTACTTGTCAGTTACTGATTCTGTCATTAGAATTAAAAAATTTATTTGACATTTATAATCGGTAGATTTCAAGATATTTTACATATCTTTATAACGGAAGTTGCCTTTGTAGGAAAATAAACGAAGGGTTTGTCAATTCGTTAAATATTTTCGTTACAATATCAGTTACTGATTTTGTCAATAGATCTAAAAGATATATGTGGTATTTATAATTGGTAGATTTCAAGATATTTAAATATCTATATAACGGAATTTGCTATCTTAAGGTAATTAACGAATGTGTGTCAATTCGTTAATTGTCAGAATTCGTTTATTGATCTATTTTTAGTGCAAGCAGTAGAATTTCAGGATATCTATATAACCGAAATTGCCATGCAGGTAACTAACGAAGGGGTGTGTAAATTCGTTAATTGTCAGAATTCGTTAATTGATCTATTTTAGTTACTTCAATTACTGATTCTGTTAATAGACCAGATCTAGAAAATATTTGTGTTATTTGCAAGCAGTAGACTTTCAGGATATTTATATAACCGAAATTGCCATGCAGGTAACTAACGAAGGGTGTGTCAATTCGTTAATTGGCAGAATTTGTTTATTCATCTATTTTTAGTTACTTTCATTTACTGATTCTATCAATGGATCTAGAAAATATATGTGCCATTTATAATCGGTAGATTTCAAGATACAACAGTTGTAACCAGTTACAACCAGTTGCTTATTCCGGCAACAAAGTAGAAAATATATGTGGCATTTATAATAGGTAGATTTCAAGATATTTACATATCTATATAATGGAAGTTGCCATCTTAAGTAATTAACGAATGTGTGTCAATTTGTTAATTGTCAGAATTCGTTTTTTTACCTATTTTTAGTTACTTCAGTTACAATAGATCTAAATAGATAAAAATAGATAAATAGATAAAATTAGATCTAATAGATAAAAATAGATCTCCCATCCCTTTGTTCCCCCGCCCTAATGTAATCAATCGAATGTCGGTATTTGCTATATGATTTTTGCGATATGAATTTTTACTGAAATGAAATGACAGAAATAATGTTTTCGTCTATGCTCAGAATCAGTGATCAAACAGAAACTGGAATACATCAGCAAAGGGATTCGAGCAATTAACGAATCGTTAGATTCTCCTTAATTATCTTTCGCTATAGATACACAATTATCTTGAAATCTGCAGATTGCAAATCGCACAAATATTTCCTAGAACTTATTAACAGAATCAGTAACTGAAGTAACTAAAAATACATCAATAAACGAATTCTGATAATTAACGAATTGACTTCACCTTCGTTAATTAGCCACATGGCAATTTCCGTTATATAAATATCTTGAAATCTACCAATTAGAAATGCCCGTTAATAATCTCCTACATGGCAACTTCCGTTATATAGATATGTAAATATCTTGAAATCTACCGATTATAAACGGGACATATATTTTCTAGATGTATTGAGACAATCAGTAACTGATATAGTAACGAAAACATTTAACGAATGACAATTAACGAATTGAAACATCTTCGTTTATTTTGCTACATCGCAACTTCCGTCATATCGATATGTAAATATTTAGAAGTCTACCGATTATAAATGTCACATATATTTTCTAGATCTATTAACAGAATCAGTAATTGATAGTAACGAAAATATTTAACGAATGACAATTAACGAATTGACAAATCTTCGTTTATTTTGCTACATGGCAACCTCTGTGATATGGATATGTACATATCTTGAAATCTACCATTTACAAATGTCACATATATTTTCTAGATCTATTGACAGAATCAGTAAATCAAAGTAACTAAAAATAGAGCAATAAACGTATTCCAACAATTAACAAATTGACAATCTTCGTTAATTACCTACCTGACATTTTCCGTTATATAAATATGTAAATATTTTCAAATCTACAGATTGTAAATGACACAAATATTTTCTAGATCTATTAACAGAATAGGTAACTGAAGTAACTAAAAATAGATCAATAAACGAATTCTGACAATTAACAAATTGACACACCTTCGTTAATTACCGCACATGACAACTTCCGTTGTATAGATATGTAAATATCTCGAAATCTATAGATTGCAAATGACACAAATATTTTCTAGATCTATTGACAGAATCAGTAATTGATATTGTAAAGAAAACATTTAACGAATGACAATTATCGAATTCACAAGCCTTCGTTTATTTTGCTAAATGGAAACTTCCGTTATATAGATATGTACATACCTTGAAATCAACCGAGTATAAAATGCCACATATATTTTCTACATCTATTGGCAGAATACGTAACTAATTGTAACTGAAAATAGATCAATAAACAAATTCTGACAATTAACGAATTGACACACCTTCGTTAATTAACTAAGATGGCAACTTCTGTTATATAGATGTCTAAATATCTTGAAATCTACCGATTATAAATGCCACATATATTTTCTAGATCTATTGATAGAATCAGTAAATGAAAGTAACTGAAAATAGATGAATAAAATAATTCTGACAATTAACGAATTGACACACCTTCGTTAATTAACTAAGATGGCAACTTTTGTTATATAGATGTCTAAATATCTTGAAATCTACCGATTATAAATGCCACATATATTTTCTAAATCTATTGATAGAATCAGTAAATGAAAGTAACTGAAAATAGATGAATAAAAGAATTCTGACAATTAACGAATTTACACACCCTTCGTTAGTTACCTACGTCCTACATGGCAATTCCGTTTATATAGATATTCTGAAATATACTGTTTGCAAACGACACAAATATTTTCTAGATCTATTTTTATCTATTAAGATCGTATTTGATTTTGCCTTCTTAATGGAAGATTTGGGCATTCTCTGCTTCTGTCTCTTATTAATTAAAACTGCCTTCCCTCTTAGAAAATTATTAAACTGTTTCGCCATTTCCTCTTGCCGTTGTATTAACCGTTCTAAACTTGTTCCCATGCTGTCGTTTGCTGGGTTATAGTCATCCAACGGGACACATATTCCAATTTTACCCCACTTTAACCATTTAGCGCGTTCTTCCATATCCATACCATGTACTTGGTCGAGATGATTTGCTAGTCTTGCGAGATTAGTGCTTCCACAACCAAAAACAGGACAGTTTCTTCGTGTACGACCCATAACGCAAGTAGCTCTTTACTCCACCGAAGTCTAGGAGTTTTTAATGTTTTCTTGCATTGCACAACTTATTATTTGACCCTTTAGGCCCGAAATGGCCTTTTTTGGCCCCAATGGGCCTTTTGGCCCGAATGGGCCTTTTGGCCCGATAGCTACTAGGCGTCCTTCGCCTGGGCGGTTGCTCTTGTGACGTCACAATGAAAAGTGATTAGCTTGCAAAATCGCGCGTTAAGTTAAGCGTTTCTCGCAACTTTTTCTCATTCTGTGTAACAACTTCGAACTGTTCACATCTCTTGGGAAATATCTTACTGTACTTAGCAATATGCAAGCTTTAGGCCTTTTTTCTCGTCGTGCCATTCTTGGTCGTTCGAACAAGAGCACTGTAGTTCTGGAGAAGATTGCGAAAGCGAATTCTCTAAACAAGACTGGTGCTGTTAACTTTAACAAGTACGGGAAGCAAGACAACATCGGTTTTACGTCTTCCAGCGACAAGTTCGTAGACAACTTTCTGTTGCACGTCTTTGTGCCTGATTACTTCGTTACCAAGAAGAAAACCTACAGCGAAGTTGGTTTGGTTAACAAACATATCCGACATATGCTCACCCACTTTGGCCTGGGTAAATGTAAAGTCAAAGCTGTTGCCTTGTCGCCATTAAAGCAACAACTAATGAAGAAGATCTGGATAAAGTCTATGGAAGACTTAAGTCGAAGGAGAACGATGAAACTATTTACTACATGCAGGAGTTTAAGATTGGGGTAAAATTGGAATATGTGTCCCGTTGGATGACTATAACCCAGCAAACGACAGCATGGGAACAACTTTAGAACGGTTAATACAACGGCAAGAGGAAATGGCGAAACAGTTTAATAATTTTCTAAGAGGGAAGGCAGTTTTAATTAATAAGAGACAGAAGCAGAGAATGCCCAAATCTTCCATTAAGAAGGCAAAATCAAATACGAAGACAACGATTTGCTTCGGAGAGGAAGAAGGAGACGATATATTTAAGAAGTGGCTAACCTAAAAAACGTTATATTATTTATCGGACAATATATTTAAGAACATTTGTAGCCTAATTGTAATATTAGAGCTGTCACTGTAAGCCTGTTAATTATCGAAATAAAATAAATTTAATCCATGTCTTGTTAATGTATGCGTGCATCCAAGCGACGCTAAGCGCATAAGCCTCGTTACCATGTTTCCGCCTAAAAATGTAAACATTTTCGCATTCGCCTAACCCCCTTTTTCCTCCTTTTTACTTTAAGAGTACGGCAAACCATTCCGTGTTTACACAAAGGCTTTGGACTCTCGAAGACATCCCCCCATTGCCAAAACGAGCAGGGATTCTCTCGCTCAGAACAGACGAAGTAAGGTCTCCCGTAACTTTCTCTCATTTTGTCTTTAACCATTCGCAGTGTCGCCAATTTCTGATGGGTAGGACAGACTGGATGTAGACAGCCACTTGTTCGAAAAGCATCTACCGCTTTGCCAAACATGTAACAATCTTCTTCAGGACAGAAAAACTGACAGCTAGGTTTTTGTCCACAGTACCAGAATAAGCCATTCTTGGTCGTTGAGTTAGATGCAGGTTTACCGTGTAGACACTCCATTACAACGATCTTTCTTCGAGGACAAACAGTAAGCGAATGATACACCAATCATAGTGACGCTGTTCAACTCTATGGTTACGCGCATATTAATCAACATTTCTTTGTCTAAGCTCTGACGTAGCCCGGACTCGCCCAGACTCGTTCTTTTGTTCAAATTGCTAATGACCTCCTAATGAGGTTTTACACGTGGAAATATGCAAATAATAGTCTGAGAAGCAGTGAACCAAACCAACGGGATAAAGTTTTATTTCGTTTATATTTTGTCAAATCTATACGTCTCAAATCGTTTATCGTTCTTCGCACAGCTTCTCGAATTGATTCTTCATCCAAGGATTCGTTTACTCTATACACTAGGGTTAAATAGGCGATAATTCGACCAAAATTATTGACATTCATCTCTTTGTAAATAACACTCAGATTACTCGGCAAGCTATCTCTAGTGATTTGATCGTTTACACTATCGTACAGATCTTGGTGTTCTTCTAGAAGAGTTTTAATGTGAAAAGACAAAGTTTCTTTTTCGATCTCAATGTTATATCTCTCTAGTTCGTCGTAAATAATATCCATCTTGTCAAACGTTTACCGTACGCACTGTTGGAACAAAGTGTATATATAAAACACCTTACTTTAGTACTTATAAGAAACAACTCGACGGTATTTTACCTACGGAAATCAGTCTGGAATGGCGTAGTGAAAACCAGGGGGTTGGAAAAAAGCTAGGGTTAGGGGGTCCCAAAGGAGCCTGAGAAATAATGATGTAATCAGGTTAGGGCGCCGCTATATAAAATGTATACTAATGAGATTAGGGTTAGGAGGTCCCAAAGGAGCCTGAGAATGAATAAATAATAAGTTGAATATTTAATGAGGCGGCATCCCTTTGGCCGCCAGAGTGGGGTCTATCACTACTAGTTTACCACCAATTTAGGGCTGCATTCCGAAACAATCCGACTCTTCGAAAGAACCTCGTCGGCATTCGAACCTTGCCACGTACGGGGTTGTCACCCTCTACGACGTGCTGTTCCAAGCAACTTAGACCAAGTCGATTTGCCAGGAGAGTAGTACTTCTCGAGACTACAATTCGCCGTTGCAATCAACGACGATTACAAATTTGAGCCGATTCCTCCTCATTCGCCATTACTGAGGAAATCCTGGTTAGTTTCGTTTCCTCCGCTTACTGATATGCTTAAGTTCAGCGGGTAGTCTTGCCTGATCTGAGGTCAAATAGCCACGATGGGAAAGCGATGCAGCACACGCGAAGTCTGCGAACATTTTGGCTACGCGATGTACTTGAACGCTAATCTATTTAGGGGGACACGGCGAAACACCGTGAGACTCCAAAGGTCGTGCAAGAAACGATGCACAATTTAGTAGCAACACTCAAACAGACATGCTCTTGGCATAAGCGAAAGCGCCATTTGCGTTAAAAAATTCGATGATTCACTGAAATCTGCAATTCGCACTACGTTTCGCAGTTAGCTGCGTTCTTCATCGATGCACGAGCCAAGAAATCCGCCCTTAAACGTTGTCTATTGGTTTTTATTTCTTTATTAATTTTTTTTTTTTCTAGGAAAAATAAAACAGGGGAAGCAGAGCAAGGAGCCCACCGTTCAGTACAAACTGCCGGTGTGCGTCACTCGAAAACGCCTAGTAGTAATTGACGAGTCGTTTGCGAATGTGCAGTCGTTGGTAATGACTGGCTCGGGTTGTTATAATAGAAAGTTGTTGTTAGGGCTAACTGTACAAGAGCTTCAGCATCACCCCGCACTGCTTGGCTAATATACCAAGCAATGAATGCGCAGCACTTGTATTCTATTGAAATCTCAATTTCAACGCCACCCCTAACATCAGCATTGCTCAACCTCGCCAGCATTCATCAACGCCGACTCCCACATCGGTAGCAAAAATAACCCCTATATAGTACATGAAACGTCCGTGCGTGTTTCGCTCAAAAGCATGCGTACCTTATAATAATACAACACACATACCCCCATCCTTTCCCCCCTCCTTTCCCCACCCCCCGCTCGTTTCCTCTCGGTTTTAACTGGCATAAACGATCTGCGCGCGGAACCAAAATAAAAGCTACGTCGTTGTCAAAAGAACTTACTGCAATAAGGAGGATAGTAGTGATACCCCCCATATAGGGACCAAAGGGATGCCGCCTCATTAAATATTCAACTTATTATTTATTCATTCTCAGGCTCCTTCAGGACTTCCTAACCCTAACCTCATTATTTATGCTTACGTAGTCATTATTTCTCAGGTTTCTTTGGGACTTCCTAACCCTAACTTTTATCCAACCCCCATATACCCTAGCTGTCACTCAACCCCCTGATTTGCACTATGTCATAATCGACTTATTATTTATGCATCGTCATCGTTAGCTTTTATGCAACCCCCGGTATTCACTATGTCATAACCGATAGCTCTCCGACTGATTTCCGAAGTTCTGGGTTACGTCATTATCAAAAGGCATTCGACTGAGATTCCTTATAAGTAATAGTAATTACCTTTTCATTTATACACTTTATCCTACTCCAGTTAACACTTGTGGGACATGTAAGCATACAGAGCATGCGTACAATAAACTCTAACAAAATAGACGTTCTTTACAAGGAACTAAAGAGAAATTAGTAGACACACTTTATATTTTTATCCTAAATCTTGTCTAGAGGAATATAGTGTGTTTCGAAAATTTTAAATGACTGAATCTGGTGAGATAACTTAATTCGAATATTATCTGAATAAGCTATGAATATTATATTAGGGTTAGAACCCAACAGAATAAATCATCCTAAAATCATTCCTAACTAAACCCTCGTTTATAAGTGAAGGAAGATAGAACGAAGAATCACTTTGAGAAGCTGAACTTAAGATATGTACGAATCAATCCGAAAAGCCGTGAGCTCAGAAAAAACGTATTGGCACATAGCAATGAAAAGCTTGTATATGAATAATATATTAGATATTTGGGTCGCTTTTGAATATTATATTACATATTTGGTTCGCTTTTGTGATGTTTATACGTATAGGAACCGTATGAAGTTAAAAAGAGTCGCCTTGAATGGTAGCGATTCGTTATTGTAAACTTAGAAGAACATTATTTGACAGCATCGTTGACCAAGCACTTTGAAAAATTACAGAGCTTGGTTAAATAATTCGTCGCTATGATTTAGTATGTTATAAGATTCTCGCACGTGCAGAACACAAAAGGGAAAAGTCATTAAAGTTACTAATGGCTAAAACATCACCGGATTTGCATATAAGTAGAATATTTCATTCATTTTAGGGGCGTGATCATGAGCTTTGGGGGATAATAAGGGGCATGAAGAGGTACCAATGCATGGGCAAGTTTAGGCGAGGCGTTGGTGTAACCATGGAGAATGTACAGCGTCGCGTCGTCTCATAAGGCAGAATTCAAAGTATTCAGTTTAAAATATTTATTTCTTCGTCCAAAAAATCAAAGCATAGTGGAAAGTTTTGTCGTATTTGAAGAAAACGCAGTTAATCAACCTGTTGGAGACAGTCCTGTTGTTAGTTTGGCAAGCGAAGAGTGTGTAAATGATTCTAGCTTCCCCCTAACCTTAGCTGGATAGAGTAAATCATGCCCTGAATGAAGAAACTGTCCGGTAAACTGTTTGAAAGACATTGAAACACTTTCTTCAGAGGGGTTTGCCAGAATATAAACTGTCAGGGGTTAAACGGCTGACTCGGCTATTTTATTAACGTCGTCAAGCAACCTGTTAACTAATGTTGCTAAGGCTGATATTTGCATATTTATCCTGAGTGCACGTGCAGGAGACAAAAGAAAAAACTCATCAAGGCTATTAGGGGTATTAAGTGCATGAATAAAACAATGAGACTTGTTCGGGCAGAGCTGTAACCATAGAAATGTACATGCAACTCACCGTAGAGAATAAGTAATTCAAAGCGTTTGGTTTAAAATAATTTATTGAGAAATATATCTTTACTCTTGATTATTTAGTGATCTATTGGTAACACGAGCATATCGGCATACAGTACATCTTATAATACGTAGGGAGGGACTTGTATTCGCTAATTCGTCCCGTTCTAAATATACACCCAAATACCCTCCAATACCCCCTTGACATCTCTATATACACTCCAAAGTCCCTCAACTTCGGGGTATGTCGATGTTCGAATGGAGCAATTTATAATGCTCGCAAGAGAAGGCAAAATATACGGCAATGAATCTTTTATAATGCGCATTCCAATTTTATCTGGGCCCGGTGATTTGTTAGATGGCATAGAAATAATTATTCGCCTAACGTCTTCTTGTGAGACAGTTTTTGAAGCCACAAATGTCGTTCCGCTATACAAAACGTGTTGTCGTTTCCTATTTTACAAATCTTCATCAGTATTATATCCAATAACGGATTTAAAAAGACGTTCTGGGACAGTGACGGCGCTGTTCGCATTCCTTAATTTTAATCAAGAAAATTTTAATAAATCAACCATTATTGGAATGGTTGGATCTTTACGCTAGTTATCGGAGTAGGTTATCCCACTATGCATACTCATCTGCATGCTAATCAGTTGAATAAAGGATTTAATGGTTCTGTTGAAATAATGAAATGTGGGTGTGTCATGAGATAATATTACAAATTTACAATCTCACGTTTAGTTAGGCAGGTTTTATTACTAATACTTAGATTGAGGAGATGTCCTCGAAAGTCCAAAACCGTTGTGTAAACACACGGCGTCACAAATCAGCCAAATTCCTCCCATCGCCTTGAATGCGCGCCGACTTTTAGGGTACTTGGTGTCAGCGGCTTATCGCAAAAAATGTCGCCAATGAAGTCGCTCGTAAATGCTCTACCTTTAGCAAGGAAGTATAAGTTATTTATGAAACTTTTGTAGCTGGAAATGCAATTTATAAATAAAATATTAAACGTTTTTCTCCTCTGAGCTGCAATTGAGCGTTTTCTCACCATATTTCCCTTTGATATTGCACATTTTATGATGCGAGTATTACGTCAGTATTCGATTTTAACGGGCGAACTAAAAGACGGATGACAACATTAGTTGTCGATATTTTTAGCGAAATACTGTCGCATTTATCTCCCTTTTGTCCATTGCGAATATAGGAGCTGTGCCAAGAGAAATAGCCAATGTTGTGATTTTTTTACAGTTTTCTCGCCAATGAACGTGCAAAAGATGAAGGCTTTAGGGCAAACACAAATTTTGTCTAAGCTAAAATGAGCGCAAAGTTTTAAACTACTGAATTATTCATGTTGAATGAAACGTCGTCAAGGTAAACGTCGCTTTTAAATACGTATTTTTGTTGTACATGTTGGTGTCCGCCATCTTGAAAATTGCCTTGTACTTCCGCGGCGGTAGTCTTCGTCAAGTGAGCATTAAATGTTCGAAGAACGATTATCATCGTGGAAAATGTGATATAAAATCTCCCAAAGACAGAGTTTTTAAAGTATTGACGAAAATGAGTGGTTTGCCTGAAGAAGAAAGAGCTAAAGACGTGTCATAGAAATGAATTTGTGAATATTAGCTTGACCAACGTAATAGCGGGAAGAAACCTTTAGCTTTGCCAAATCGATCTATCCCGCGAAGTAGAAAAATATTCCATTTCGATAACTGCCGAAGCTCAAAGGCAAGCGCGTACAAATATATATAAATTATATAGTATTGTTTGAACTTTGGTATATAGTATTATATACTCTAAGGAAAATTGACTGAAATTCTCCAGAACAAATTTATTAACTTATGTAGTTTTAAAATATGTTGCTAATAATTTGTTATCAGTGAGTTACATATGTCTTAACTTATGTGACGAAAACGAAACGTTTGCGGTAAGTCAAAATATATCCAGTTCCACATGTGTAACATTTGAATTGAATTTTGAAACATGTACCCTGTGAACTTTGGAATTTATTTCACAAATTTTACAATTATGTACATAAATTTTACAATAGAATTTACCCTCCTCCCTCCCTGTAATAAAAAAAGATTCTCAATATAAAAAGACATGGTATAGTCATACCATCCAATGTGTCCTGGGGGTGTATAAGTGGGTCTGTTTCAGCTGCCATGTCAAGCAAAAGTGACCCTGGACTCAAGGAAAGTGGATGTTGGAATTCATTTGGGCTCATTGTGATTAGTTCTTTCATTTACTATTCCTGTTGGACAAATTTTTTTTTCCTCCCCCCCTCTCCATGCACAAACACACACACATGGATGTACATCCTCGTATAAACAAATTGTACCTGTATATACAAGCACAATGCTATTAATAGCAACTACTAGAATTTGTATTTTGCCCAGGATAAACTCACCATGTAATTATAGGAATTACACAGGAAAAATGAGGGTACAATACTACAATTATAACACTTGTGTTTTGCTTCCAATTTCAAAGATGTACAGTTTACCCAAAAATATTATAGTTAAAGACCTGTACAGTTGTCTATAAAATATTATAATTCATTATAGTGTATGAACACCCCAAATCAAAACAACCAATAATTTTTGAATGATTATTTTGAGCACTGAGCTATTATTGTCTTGCTCAAAGTGGACTGTTCTTTAGAGATTCAATATATAGTGACATTTTACAGTAAAGGAGCTTATTAAAGCATGGTTTTTGGATATAGCCTTAAGAGCAGACAGCATAGTTGCTCAGCTGAAAGGTACAATCATGGACAACACAATGGATCCACAAGCAATACATCTGCAAGACCATATGATCAAACCGATATTCCTCTGGGTCTTACATCTATATGGAAACAATGTTTTAATACAGTGTTGTATTAAAAGTACAATACATTATTGCACTACTTGGAGCAGACTGGGTCACTGGGGTTGTTTACCACAAAGACCCCAATATGGATAATTTAATGAGTCTATTTCAATATATGCATGGGAACCCTGGCCTTTTTGCATTGAAACCAAAAAGCATTGGCATGGAAAGTCATTTCACTAGCTAACAGCTGATTTTGGTCAACTGATAAGAATATTTTTCTGGATAGCTACTGCAGTCCAGGCAAGGTTTTAACAGTTATGACACTTATAATTATTAAAACACCTGGTCATACAAGTTTAATACAACAAAATTCACTGTACTACAGTAGATATTTCTACATGTATGGTGTCAAAGAGAATACAAATTAACAGTTAATGAATCCCTGCAACGTTAAAATCTTCAATGTCATTATTATGATAGTTCTGTTTATAAATTAAAACTTAAGCTTATCTCGACTGTCTCTGGTTCAATTTAAACAAAATAGTAAAAGAGCTCTTCTCCGGCTCCTACACCAACTGCCCAGCAACATCACCGAACGAGTGTTCCTCGAATTAACAAATTTCGGTTTACCATGACACTTTAGTTGGTTGTCAAATTTTGCTGTAATACAATTTTCCCACTGAATCTTGCTGAAGAAAAGATCAGATCTTGATTGTCGAAAATCCAGTGCCGACGTCCGAGGAGATAGTTCCCAATAGGTTCTACCAGGGCGCAACACACAAATATACTTCGTCAAATCCAACGGAATTGTAGTGGAAAAGTCTTATCGCTTGACTGATGTGCTTGAGGAATGAGGAAGAATACGAGCGTGGCGCTCAATCGCTCATATATAGTCTGTATTATCTGCTTCTTGTCGAGCGTATTACCGACTGTTAAGTCAGGCGGCTTTCGGACGTCCGAATGTGTTGAAACCACGATTCTTCGGCCACGGATATCATTTCTACCGTCACGTCACTGAATCCAATTTCCAAATTAAAAACCACATCATTCTAGCTTCTTTCAGCCATGTTTAGTTCATTGAATATATCAGCTTCGCGCAGAGCGCGTGTCTACGCGAGGCCTGGAACTGAGCGATTCCAAGTGGGAGAAAATTAAGGAATTTGTGACGCCGTGACACGGAACGGTTTGCCGTACTCGTAAAGTCAATCGAGAAGTCGCGAGTATGAGGAATTGAATCGAGAAACTGTAAGAACGTAAGGTACAGACGAAATATTATTTGTCTAAAGAATGGCTGAGTGCAATGTTTAAGTCCATGTACACTATTGGTGTTAATGACTCATTAGCAATTTAAACAAAAGAACGTGTCTGGGCGAGTTTGGGCGCCGTCAGAGCTTAGACAAAGAAATCCTAATTAATATGCTTATTCACGGCGTCGGTTTTCTCGGCGTATCATTTGCTTGCTATTTGCTGTTGGAGTAAGACCGCAGAGATGGAGGGTTTATATGAAAAATTGTTTTCAATGTTCGAAGCTATTTACAATGAAACTTTGTGGGAAGAATATTCGAAGCTTTGTCATGAAAAGTGCTACGGTTGTAGGACTAACCATCCTAGTCAGAAACAACACAGTTGCCTAACAGATGATGAGCAATGGAGATCGTGCTACGAAGAGACCAGGACAAACGTCGACGAACGTATCTGGATAGAGTTCAACGAAGCGATGCAGGCGTTGAAATTACGAAACCAAAGAGACAATAATAAATACTCTCAAGACGCTACAGAGACAATGGTTGAGCCGGTGGAAATTGACGACTCGCCAAATATTCTTTCTATATATGTTCTGTTTAGCTGTCCATTAAAGTATCTGTACCAAGTAAAAGACACTGGTGTAAAATTTACGAGTACGATAAAGAATCCTCGGGAGGTTTACGAGGAGTATCTTCTTGAAAGGTCTAGAAATTTAACGACGAAAAGCAATCTGAACTAATGCTATATGTGTTATGAGCACATTATCGAGTTAATCCAAAGTTAAATTATGTTTTAAGTTAAATAAAATTTCTTGGACTATTTAGTGTGTAAGAAAGATGTGTAATTTTATATGTGTGTAATTTTATCTGAAGAAAAATTAATAAAGACATATGAGCAACATTATAATAGTTCTTTGTAGTTTATTTTTATATTATAACAAATTACAGTGTACATATTGACAGCTAATTATTTACATAAACAAATGTTTTTAAATAAACTGTCCTGCGTTTACGGTTTCTTCTAGCGCACCCACTTCTTATAGATATCGTTTGTTTCTCTGTTTTCAAAGCACTGCTCGCTCTTTATAGGGAATTTTTATATTTTCCGTTTTTTGCGTAGTTTATTATTTACGGACTCCCCCTGCTGCTCTCTTAGATAATTATTGAAGTTTGTTGCCATTTCCTCTTGTCTCCTTATAATGCTTTTCAAAGTTTTCTCCATATTTAGTTCTGTGTTGTCTGCGATAGTTTCTTTACTCTGTAAAGGTACACATATTCCAATTTTACTCCATTTTAGCCATTTAGCGCGTTCTTTGTTATCCATGTGATGTACTTGATCAAGATGATTTGCCAGCCTTACAGTATTAGTGCTTCCGCAACCGAAGACAACTCGAGCAATGACAGAAAGCACTTGACATTTTTTTGGCATGTTAGATGCTTTTATTAGGCCCGTTTAGGCCCTATTTGGCCTTTTTTGACCCGTTTAGGCCTTTTGGCCCGTTCAAAGATACCCCCATCACCCTGGGGCACCCCGAAAGATACTACCAATACCATTGGGGTGCCCCCAACGATATCCCCACCACCCGTGGTAACTTATACATTTAACCTGTACCAAAGGAATATCAGAAAGACATATACATTATTTGTAAATATTTTGTTGAACTTCAGCATAGTACAGAAGATAATGTTTCAACGATTCATCAGTAACTTTAATTCTTATAATTGGTGTCATTCCAATACTATCGTGTTTAGATTGATTGTAGGAGTACACTAGTTTTTGTAATACTGGTTTCTTTCATTTGACGAAATCTAAACATAAATAATCACGAACATTTTTTGTTAGGACAAAGTAACTAGCGTTGAGAGAGATGGTACGATGGTCTTTGCTTTGATGAAACAAAATTTTGCACAATATAAATCACGCTGAGATTACCATGATGGGATTTCTTCGTGAACAGTTTGGCTATAATCGTATCTTTTTCACCCATCATGTCATCAATGACAAATAGATTTCTTATTGGGGGATTAATACTATCCAATATAGATTTGGATAAACATTGCACAAACTGAATCCCAGGAATAAGAAGTTCCATTTTAGCAAACGTGTAATATCGGTAATAATCGGTAATATTTTCTGGGACAGGGTCGATCATGATTTGGGATAAATGAGTAACTCATGAGTAACTCGTGAGTAAATAAGTAACTCCTCAGTAATTAACTCGTGAGTAACTCGTGAGTAACTCATGAGTAAATGAGTAACTCATGAGTAAATGAGAAACTCATTTACTCACAAGTTACTCATGAGTTACTCATTTATCCCAAATCATGATCGACCCTGTCCCAGAAAATATTACCAAGACACGTTTGCTAAAATGGAACTTCTTATTCCTGGGATTCAGTTTGTGCAATGTTTATCCAAATCTATATTGGATAGTATTAATCCCCAAATAAGAAATCTCTTTGTCATTGATGACATGATGGGTAAAAAAAAATTATAGCCAAACTGTTCACGAAGAAATCCCATCATGGTAATCTCAGCGTGATTTATATTGTGTAAAATTTTGTTTCATCAAAGCAAAGACCATCGTACCATCTCTCTCAACGCTAGTTACTTTGTCCTAACAAAAAATGTTCGTGATTATTTATGTTTAGATTTCGTCAAATGAAAGAAACCAGTATTACAAAAACTAGTGTACTCCTACAATCAATCTAAACACCATAGTATTGGAATGACACCAATTATACGAATTAAAGTTACTGTTGAATCGTTGAAACATTATCTTCTGTACTATGCTGAATTTCACTAAAATATTTACAAATAATGTATATGTCTTTCTGATATTCCTTTGGAACAGGTTAAATGTATAAGTTACCGCGGGAGGTGGGGATATCTTTGGGGGCACCAGGGGTATTGGTAGTATATTTTGGGGTGCCCCAAGGTGATGGGGGTATCTTTGAACGGGCCAAAAGGCCTAAACGGGTCAAAAAAGGCCAAATAGGGCTAAACGGGCCTAATAAAAGCATCTAACATGCCAAAAAAATGTCAAATGCTTTCTGTCATTGCTCGAGTAAACAACTAAACATGGGTCGCACACGTAGAAACTGTCCTGTCTTCGGTTGCGGAAGCACTAATATTGCAAGGCTGGCAAATCATCTTGATCAAGTACATCACATGGATAACAAAAAACGCGCTAAATGGCTAAAATGGAGTAAAATTGGAATATGTGTACCTTTACAGAGTAAAGAAACTATCGCAGACAGCACAGAACTAAATATGGAGAAAACTTTGAAAAGCATTATAAGGAGACAAGAGGAAATGGCAACAAACTTCAATAATTATCTAAGAGAGCAGCAGGGGGAGCCCGTAAATAATAAACTACGCAAAAAACGGAAAATATAAAAATTCCCTATAAAGAGCGAGCAGTGCTTTGAAAACAGAGAAACAAACGATATCTATAAGAACTCGGTGCGCTAGAAGAAACCGTAAACGCAGGACAGTTTATTTAAAAACATTTGTTTATGTAAATAATTAGCTGTCAATATGTACACTGTAATTTGTTATAATATAAAAATAAACTACAAAGAACTATTAAATGTTGCTCATATGTCTTTATTAATTTTTCTTCAGATAAAATTACACACATATAAAATTACACATCTTTCTTACACACTAAATAGTCCAAGAAATTTTATTTAACTTAAAACATAATTTAACTTTGGATTAACTCGATAATGTGCTCATAACACATATAGCATTAGTTCAGATTGCTTTTCGTCGTTAAATTTCTAGACCTTTCAAGAAGATACTCCTCGTAAGCCTCCCGAGGATTGTTTATCGTTCTCGTAAATTTTACACCAGTGTCTTTTACTTGGTACAGATACTTTAATGGACAGCTAAACAGAACATATACAGAAAGAATATTTGGCGAGTCGTCAATTTCTACCGGCTCAACCATTGTCTCTGTAGCGTCTTGAGAGTATTTATTATTGTTTCTTTCGTTTCGTAATTTCAACGCCTGCATCGCTTCGTTGAACTCTATCCAGATACGTTCGTCGACGTTTGTCCTGGTCTCTTCGTAGCACGATCTCCATTGCTCATCATCTGTTAGGCAACTGTGTTGTTTCTGACTAGGATGGTTAGTCCTACAACCGTAGCACTTTTCATGACAAAGCTTCGAATATTCTTCACAAAGTTTCATTGTAAATAGCTTCGAACATTGAAAACAATTTTTCATATAAACCCTCCATCTCTGCGGTCTTACTCCAACAGCAAATAGCAAGCAAGTGATACGCCGAGAAAACCGACGGCGTGAATAAGCATATCAATTAGGATTTCTTTGTCTGAGCTCTGACGTCGCCCAAACTCGCCCAGACACGTTCTTTTGTTTAAATTGCTAATGAGTCATTAACACCAATAGTGTACATGGACTTAAACATTGCACTCAGCCATTCTATAGACAAATAATATTTCGTCTGTACCTTACGTTCTTACAGTTTCTCGATTCAATTCCTCATACTCGCGACTTCTCGATTGACTTTACGAGTACGGCAAACCGTTCCGTGTTTACACAACGGTTTTGGACTTTCGAGGACATCTCCTCAATCTAAGTATTAGTAATAAAACCTGCCTAACTAAACGTGAGATTGTAAATTTGTAATATTATCTCATGACACACCCACATTTCATTATTCCAACAGAACCATTAAATCCTTTATTCAACTGATTAGCATGCAGATGAGTATGCATAGTGGGATAACTTACTCCGATAACTAGCTAAACCATACTTATACGTAAAGACCCAACCATTCCAATAATGGTTGATTTATTAACATTTTCTTGATTAAAATTAAGGAACGCGAACAGCGCCGTCACTGTCCCAGAACGTCTTTTTAAATCCGTTATTGGATATAATACTGATGAAGATTTGTAAAATAGGAAACGACAACACGTTTTGTATAGCGGAACGACATTTGTGGCTTCAAAAACTGTCTCACAAGAAGACGTTAGGCGAATAATTATTTCTATGCCATCTAACAAATCACCGGGCCCAGATAAAATTGGAATGCGCATTATAAAAGATTCATTGCCATATATTTTGCCTTCTCTTGCGAGCATTATAAATTGTTCCCTTCGAACATCGACATACCCCGAAGTTGAGGGACCTTGGAGTGTATATAGAGATGTCAAGGGGTATTGGAGGGTATTTGGGTGTATATTTAGAACGGGACGAATTAGCGAATACAAGTCCCTCCCTACGTATTATAAGATGTACTGTATGCCGATATGCTCGTGTTACCGATAGATCACTAAATAATCAAGAGTAAAGATATATTTCTCAATAAATTATTTTAAACCAAACGCTTTGAATTAACGCTACGGTGAGTTGCATGTACATTTCTATGGTTACAGCTCTGCCCGAACAAGTCTCATTGTTTTATTCATGCACTTAATACCCCTAATAGCCTTGATGAGTTTTTCTTTTGTCTCCTGCACGTGCACTCAGGATAAATAGGCAAATATCAGCCTTAGCAACATTAGTTAACAGGCTGCTTGACGACGTTAATAAAATAGCCGAGTCAGCCGTTTAACCCCTGACAGTTTATATTCTGGCAAACCCCTCTGAAGAAGGTGTTTCAATGTCTTTCAAACAGTTTACCGAACGGTTTCTTCATTCAGGGCATCATTTACTCTATCCAGCTAAGGTTAGGGGGGAAGCTAGAATCATTTACACACTCTTCGCTTGCCAAACTAACAACAGGACTGTCTCCAACAGGTTGATTAACTGCGTTTTCTTCAAATACGACAAAACTTTCGACTATGCTTTGATTTTTTGGACCAAGAAATAAATATTTTAAACTGAATACTTTGAATTCTGCCTTATGAGACGACGCGACGCTGTACATTCTCCATGGTTACACCAACGCCTCGCCTAAACTTGCCCATGCATTGGTACCTCTTCATGCCCCTTATTATCCCCCAAAGCTAAATATTCTACTTATATGCAAATCCGGTGATGTTTTAGCCATTAGTAACTTTAATGACTTTTCCCTTTTGTGTTCTGCACGTGCGAGAATCTTATAACATACTAAATCATAGCGACGAATTATTTAACCAAGCTCTGTAATTTTTCAAAGTGCTTGGTCAACGATGCTGTCGAATAATATTCTTCTAAGTTTACAATAACGAATCGCTACCATTCAAGGTGACTCTTTTTAACTTCATACGGTTCCTATATCATCGAAAGATTTTATTGGAAAAATGTTACACATTTTCTAAAGATTGCACACAAACGAAACAACAAAAAACGAATAAGTAGAAAGAAATTTAATCAAGGAGGATGTTTTTCGGCAGGAAAATGAAAATGGATATAAAAAATCAAAGAACAAGGGATTAATCTTAGTAGATCGTAGGAACAAGGCTACTCTTGTGCTTACAATACCCTGTTCTCTATTTAAGTCGTCTGCAAATGATTTAGCCCCAGCAAATGTATATTTGAGTCTGTTTAGTGTTTCGGAGTGTGTTCTACTCGAGAAAGCACGTTGTGACGCAGGAAGCAATACAGCTTCCATCTTCGTTCGCCAATGAATGTCCGGGACAATGCATCGTTGCATTCTTCTAGCACGGATTCTGACTTAGAGGCGTTCAGTCATAATCCAACAGATGGTAGCTTCGCACCATTGGCTTTTCAGCCAAGTGCAAATGCCAATTGTCTGATTCTGCGGTTCCTCCCGTACTGAGCAGAATTACTATTGCAACAACATTTCAACAGTAGGGTAAAACTAACCTGTCTCAAGACGGTCTAAACCCAGCTCACGTTCCCTTTTGGCGGGTGAACAATCCGACGCTTGGCGAATTCTGCTTCGCAATGATAGGAAGAGCCGACATCGAAGGATCAAAAAGCAACGTCGCTATGAACGCTTGGCTGCCACAAGCCAGTTATCCCTGTGGTAACTTTTCGGACACCTCTAGCTTGAAACTCGTAAGAGATAAAGGATCGATAGGCCATGCTTTCACAGTTTGTATTCATACTGAAAATCAAAATCAAGTGAGCTTTTTTACACTTTTGTTCTACATGAGATTTCCGTTCTCATTGAGCTCACCTTAGGACACCTGCGTTATCATTTGGCAGTAGTGCCGCCCCAGCCAAACTCCCAACCTGACAGTGTCTTCGGCCCGGATCGACCGGCAGACGAGCGATCTTAAAACCAACATGTGGACGCGTAACGTCCAGTTCCGCTTCACCGAGTAAGTAAAAAAACCGACGAGAGTAGTGGTATTTCACCGGCGGATTGATTGCTCCTCCCACTATTCTACACCTCTCGTGTTTTTTTTTCACAGAGTCAGACTAGAGTCAAGCTCAACAGGGTCTTCTTTCCCCACTGTTGCCGCCAAGCACGTTCACTTGGCTGTGGTTTCGCTAGATAGTAGATAGGGACAGTGGGAATATCGTTAATCCATTCATGCGCGTCACTAATTAGATGACGAGGCATTTGGCTACTGGGTGTATCAAAATTTTATTACATATAATTAAATATAGATACAGATTTCGCCTAGGTTATGAGCAGGCCTCACTCAAATTACATTATACCGACCTATAATTTATTATTTACATAGACATATTACTTACCCTTACTGGGTCGCCTTCGCGAAGGGGCTAGCAAACTCCATCTAATGCAGCCCCGGGCGAGAGTCGTAAGCATCCAATTGAGCTTGCTCTTTTGGAGAAACTAAGACCCAGGAACCGGATTATTACGGGCTACCAACCCAATAGTCCGTGTATGCAACGGTACTGAAAGAAATAATGAAGATAACGGAGCTGCCGCTGCTGCTCCAACCGTTAGTCGACCAATTGGGGAAGCCTTACCTGGTGTAGTGTTATGTCCCGATTGTAACCGTGTATTTAAGAACGAACGTGGTTTAAATGTACATCGGCGTGGCCAACACCCGCTCCAATACCATGCAGAAAATGTTCCGTCGAGAAGCGTGAAGGTTAGATGGGATCATGAAGAACTCGTATTGATGGCGAGAGAGGAATTACGGTTGCATACATCAAGTATAATGAAATTTTGGAAACGTTGTCAGCAAATCAAGCACCTGATGTTGTAGATACAGATGAGCCGGTGACCTCTGATGCCGGTCATGAGAATGAAAACAGTGAGATTTTTTGTGAAGAAGCGAACAGTTGGAGTAGTAGTATCTTTGATTCTATCAAGGATTATGAATTTTGTGTTCAGTTTGATCCTGTCAAGGATAGTGCCCGGATGTCCCAACGAAGAGGTGAGAAACTTTATCGATTCTGATTTTGACGCTTGGGTGCCGGAGGAAGCATTTAGTGACGAGCCTGCACGTGGACGGCGTACACCGCGCATTTATACTAACCAACGGTGCACGTAGGAGAAGCGATTTTGCCAGGATACAGGGAATGTTTAAACAGAGTTGGTCTAGGGTGTGCGAATAAATCATTCTGGTGAATGGTGTTCTCCTACGACTAATGTTCCACTAAACGATCAGGAACGGTATTGGAGAGGGATATTTGAAGAACCCTCTGTGGCAGATCAGCGTAAACTGCGACCTGTATGTGCTGTGAATTGGAAGCTTGTCGAGCCTGTACCTTGCGATGAATTGCGTGACAATTTGAGAAAGATGTCAGATAGTGCACCGGGTCCAGATAGAATGCGATTGAAACACCTGCGAGCTTTACCATCAGATCAATTATTGGCGAGGTACAATCTATGGTTATGGGCAGGATATCAACCTAAACGTTGTAGAATCGGGGAAACTGTGTGTATTCCTAAAGTGCGAGGGACAACTGAGCCGTCAATCCACCACCCGATTACTATGTCGGTCATGATAATCCGTTGTTTCCACAAGATTATGGCAGCCCGAATAGAAACCTTGCTTCCAGTTAGCAAGCGTCAGAAGGCTTTCAGATCAGGCGATGGTATAGCTGACAATATCTTGTTGTTGAGATCCGTGATTAAGTTCCATCAGGAGAACAATCGGAGCCTGAACATTGTGTTTGTCGATGTACGTAATGCGTTTGACTCTGTCTCCCATGATTCCATATTGATAGCTGCAGAAAGACTGGGAATTCCACCGCCCTTTTTGAGCTACCTCCGCGAATTATATGCTGACAGTAGTACCACTATACGAGTTGGCAACGAGGGTAGTGAGCCTATTCGCGTTACGCGAGGAGTCAAACAAGGAGATCCCATGTCCGTACATCTTTTCAATGCGGTAATCGATTGGGCGTTATCGAAACTTGACTCGTCAGTTGGTGTTGAAATAGGAGAAACTAGATTCAATAATTTAGCTTTTGCGGATGACATTGCTCTACTGACTCAAACACCTATGGGCGCTGCAAGTTTATTGAAGTGTCTTGAAGATCACCTCGGAAAATCTGGACTTTTGATTAGTTCAGGGGAACGCGAGAAGTCTGCGTCACTGAGGCTAATATTAGATGTTGACGGTAAACGTAAGTTATGGGTCATCAATCCGACACCCTTTTTGACTGTGAACGGTGATACAATACCAGCAATGACCGCCGTTGAGACTTATCGATATCTGGGTGTAAAGTTTGGTTCGACTGGAACGCGCGCTAATATACGGAAAGATCTAGAGACGGCGTTGGAGAACGTGACAAAAGCACCGCTGAACCCACAGCAACGGTTATACTTGTTGGGGGGCCATGTTCTTTCTAAGTTCTATCATGAGCTTGTTCTGTCGAGTGTGTCGAGGAGCTACTTGAAATTCCTAGATCGTATAGTACGAGCGTCAGTTCGAGGGTGGTTGAAACTTCCTAAGAATACGTCTATCCCCTTCTTTTATACTAAAGTGGATTTCGGTGGTTTGGGCCTAACTTCTTTGGTGGACCATGTTCCGATGATGAAGAGCAAGAGACTATCACGGATGGTGAATTCTGACGACCCGGCTATCGGCGCAATAATTCCAGAAAAGTATTTTCAGAATCTACTAAGGAAGTGGACGAGAACTATTGTGAAGGATGGCATAGTCATAAACACGAAGGAAGCTTTGAACAGGTATAATGCAAATGCTTTGTATTCAACCGTGGACGCTCGTGGTCTAAAGGACAGTGGTTTGGTCGGTCAAGTACACCAATGGGTGATTAATGGTGCACCAATGATGCGTGGTTTTAATTACGTTGGCTCAATAAGATTTCGTGGTAACCTTATGCCCACTGCGCTACGCATGTCCAGAGGAAGAAGCGCGCCGTCGGTATTGTGCGATTGTTGTAAAAGAATAGAATCACTGGGACATATTTTACAGGTTTGCCCGTGAACATGGGGTATGAGGATAAAACGTCACGATAGAGTAGTTAATATGGTTATGAGGATGATTCATAGGAAAAATTGGAATGTAATGGTCGAGCCCAACATCGCCACACCTGCTGGCATACGTAAGCCTGATATTATTGTTTTTCGTGAGAATGAACCTACGGCATGGGTGATAGATATTACGATTTGTGCAGACAGTGCGAATCCCTTCGAGGTACATGATCGGAAAGTAGAATACTATCAAACTGAAGAAATCATAGCAGAAATAGTGCGATTTTCATCTGTGACATTTAATTGGAGGGGGTGTATGGCGCCACCATCCTATGCCCTTCTATCTACAAGCATGGGACTTCACACCGGTGACATTTTATTATTAAGTATAATATGTCTAGAGGGGGGTTACAATATTTGGAAAACATTCCGTAAGTCGACTTACCGAACGCCAGGCACATGATGTCTATGTAAATAGATTAAGGGGGAATATCCAATAGGTCGGTATAATGTTATTTGAGTGAGGCCTGCTCATAACCTAGGCCAAATCTTTATCTATATTTAATTATATGTAATAAAATTTTGATACACCCAGTAGCCAATGCCTCGTCATCTAATTAGTGACGCGCATGAATGGATTAACGAGATTCCCACTGTCCCTATCTACTATCTAGCGAAACCACAGCCAAGGGAACGGGCTTGGCGGCAACAGCGGGGAAAGAAGACCCTGTTGAGCTTGACTCTAGTCTGACTCTGTGAAAAAACACGAGAGGTGTAGAATAAGTGGGAGGAGCAATCCGCCGGTGAAATACCACTACTCTCGTCGTTTTTTTACTTACTCGGTGAAGCGGAACTGGACGTTACGCGTCCGCATGTTGGTTTTAAGATCGCTCGTCTGCCGGTCGATCCGGGCCGAAGACGCTGTCAGGTTGGGAGATTGGCTGGGGCGGCACTACTACCAAATGATAACGCAGGTGCCCTAAGGTGAGCTCAATGAGAACGGAAATCTCATGTAGAACAAAAGGGTAAAAGCTCACTTGATTTTGGTTTTCAGTATGAACACAAACTGTGAAAGCATGGGCTATCGATCCTTTATCTCTTACGAGTTTTAAGCTAGAGGTGTCCTAAAAGTTACCACAGGGATAACCCCAGAGTCTTTGGAATGTCAATGCTTTAAATCCCAACCCGCCCACCGTAATCCTCTGTACGTTTTAGCAGTTAGGTGGCAGCTAACGATAAGCAAGCTGATTTCATAATGTTATGTTTGTTTCTGTTGTATCCTCCTGTTTTCTTAGGTGGCAGCTTTTAATTTGAAATTCTGTCAAACGGTATACACCCCGGTTTAAATGGCCGTGCCTTTGAAGTCACGCTGTTTAAGATAGACTTAAAGAAGTGTAAGTGAGACAATGAGTCACAATTGACTTTCGTTTACATCCTGCTGTTTCTGGATCGTAATACGTATTCATTTGAAATTGGGATACGGAAATTGGGCTCGTAGCCACGGAGTTGTTCGTAGGCACCAAGGCGCTCTTAGGTACCGACGCGCTCTTAGACACCGAGGCGCTCGTCTTAGATACCGAGGCGCTCGTTCTCACCGATCGGTGCTCGCAGGCACCATGACGCTCTTAGGCACCGCGGTGCTCTTAGGCAACGTACGAGGTGTTCGTAGATACCAAGGTACTTGTATGCACCCAGTATTAATAGGCCTCCAAGGTGCTCGTAGATACCAAGGTGCTCGTAGGCACCAATGTACTTGTATATCCCCAGTGCTAATATACACCAAAGTGTTTATAGGTACCGAAGTACTCGTAGGCACCGTGGTGCTCTTAGGCACCGAGGTAGTTGTATGCACCCAGTGCTAATAGGCACCAAGTTCTTATAGGTGCCGAAGTACTCGTAGCCACCAAGGTGCTCGTAAGCACCGAGGCACTCGTTCTTCACCGATCGGTGCTCGTGGGCACCGAAGTGCTCGTAGTCACAGTGATGCTCTTAGGCAGCGACGTACCTGTATGAACCCAGTGCTCATAGGCACCGAAATACTTAAAGCCACCGAAGTGCTCGTAGGCACCGTGGTGTTCTTCGGCACCGAGGTGTTCGTAGACACCAAGGTACTTATGTGTACCCAGTGCTAATAGACACCAAGTGCTTTTTTGTGCCGAAGTACTCGTAGCCACCGAGGTGCGCGTAGCCACCAAGGTGCTCGTAGGCACAGGGCACCGACAACACGCTGTTAGGCACCGAGGAGTGACCTTGGTGTTCTTCGGCACCGACGTGTTCGTAGACACCAAGTTGTTATAGGCACAGAAGTACTCGTAGCCACCGAGGTGCTCGTAGCCACCAAGATTCTCGTAGGCACCGGGGTACTCGTAGGCATCGAGGTGCTCGTAGTCACCGAGATACTTGTATGCAGTCAGTGCTAATAGGCACCGAAATACGCGTAGCTACCGAGGTGCTCGTAGCCACCAAGATTCTCGTAGGCACTGGGGTACTCGTAGGCATCGAAGTGCTCGAAGGCACGGAGGCGCTCGTTCTCACCGATCGGTGCTCGTTGGCACCGAACTGCTCTGAGACAGACTGTCACTGAGATACTCGTTGGCACTGAGGCGCTCGTAGGTACGGAGGGGGTCGTAGGCACGGAACGTGCTCGTAGGCACCGAGGTGTTCGTAGACACCAAGGTACTTGTGTATACCCAATGCTAATATAGGCACGAAGTGCTTATAGGCACCGAACAACTCGTAGCTACATTGGTCCTCGTAGGAACCGAGGTACTCGTAGGCACAAAGGCGCTCTTAGGTACCGATGCGCTTGATAAAAACAAAATATGTATATAAAATCTCAGGATGACATCCTCCTGCTCCATAGATAGCAATAAGCTTTTGATTTGAAATGCTATGCAAGTGCTTACAGGCACCAAGTGCTTACAGGCACCAAGTGCTTACAGACACCCAGTCATTATAGCCACCAAGTGCTTACAGGCAACAAGTGGTTGTAAGCACCGAAGTACTCGTAGGCAGCGAAGTGCTCGTAGGCACCGATGCGCTTGTAGTCACGGTGGTGCTCTTTGTCACCGAGGTGTACCGTAGTCACCAAGGTACTTGTGTATACCCAGTGCTAATAGACACCAAGTGCTTATAGGTACCGTAGTACTCGTAGGCACCGAGGCGCTCGTTCTCACTGATCGGTGTTCGTAGGCACCGAGATGCTCGTAGTCACCGTGGTGCTCTTAGGCGCTGATAGCCACCGGCCGAGGTGCTTGTAGGCTCTCAGTACTTATAGGCTTATAGGCACCAAGTGTTTCTATAGTCACCAATCCTCCGCTTATCATAGCCCTGTCTAAAGTTGAGCAAGAGAGTATTGAAGGGATGTTGTTGAAGTTAAACGTAAAGAAATGTGTAAGAATCCACATCTGTAACAATTATTTTTTGCTTACATCCTCCTGTTTTCTGGATAACAAAATATTTCGATTTGGAATATATAGACGCTATACCACTGATTTTCACGGGTTTGCGTTGCGAAAGACTATTTAAGACATACTGTTTACCATGAACCTCATAAAATGTGTCTATGAAATTCTCCTGTTTTCTAGGTAGCATTAGCTTTGAAATTTAAGTGGACGTAATTCTTGTTCCAGACATGGGACGGACCCGAAATTAACAGACGTTTTACAGAACCGTCAGGGGTATTCAAAAATGGACACATTTACCCTTGCAAATTGTTTTCTATGGCTAAAAAACTTTTAATTTTTAAAAAACGAGTTTATTTTCACTTTTTTGAGCCATTTTGGAACTGCCGTACATTCAACAAAATTGCATAGTTTCAAACGATATTGCAGTGTGTCCTAGACACTAAGGAGGTATACCGCCAATATCGTGTTCTCAACTCGTCTTGTGTCAGAGATAACGTGAGTAGAAACATGCTTTTCATTTTAAGATGTCTGGGACGAGTTGGACAGGGGTATGTCCCCCCGGGTTTTATTTCATATCCGGTAAATTTTACGATGTGACCCCCCTGAAGGTATATTTCAACGCCTGGTAAGTGAATAGTCCGGAAAAGTTATAATAACATATATGTCATATATGTCAGGGCATAACTAGCAGATCTGTAAGTACTAGAAAATGGTCTATATTTTGTAAGGGAAAGCCCATGTACAGCCAGAATCAGCTCACACTGTGAGGTGTTAATAACTGGCTTGTGGCAGCCAAGCGTTCATAGCGACGTTGCTTTTTGATCCTTCGATGTCGGCTCTTCCTATCATTGCGAAGCAGAATTCGCCAAGCGTCGGATTGGTTCACACCCGCCAATAGGGAACTTGAGCTGGGATTAGACCATCGTGAGACAGGTTAGTTTTACCCTACTGTTGAAATGCTGTTGCAATAGTAATTCTGCTCAGTACGAGAGGAACCGCAGATTCAGACAATTGGCATTTGCACTCGGCTGAAAAGCCAATGGTGCGAAGCTACCATCTGTTGGATTATGACTGAACGCCTCTAAGTCAGAATCCGTGCTAGAACGCAACGATGCATTGTCTCGGACATTCGTTGGCGAAAGTAGGAATACCCCCCCCCCCCAATCGGGAGTTCAAAGGGATGCCGCCTCATTAATATTCAATTTTTAATTATTCATTCTCAGGCTCCTTTAGGATCCTCTAACCCTAATCTCATTACGTCATTATGTCTCAGGTTCCTTTGGGACAGTCTAACCCTAATCTGATTACGTTATTATGTCTCAGGCTCCTTTGGGACCTCCAAACCCTAATCTCATTATTTATGCGTACATCATTACTTCTCAGGTTCCTTTGGGACTTCCTAACGTTAACTTGTTTTCTCCCCAACTCTAGCTTTCATGCAACCCCCCCGTGTAATACGTCATAACCGATAGCTCTCCGAGTATTTTTTGGCACTCGACTTTTATAAGTATAGCAACCAACTTTCATTTATACACTATAGCCAAACAGTGCGTACGTTAAACGTTTGATAAAATGGATATTATTTACGACGAACTAAGGAAAAATAACATTGGTATGGATAAAGACACTGTCTTTTCACTTAGAATCCTTACTTACCGAACAACAGGGGTTGTACGATTGTATAAACGGTCGAATCTGTGGAGATAACTTGGTGAATATTCACAGGGGGAGATGCAGGCGACCAATTTTGGGCGTATTATTGCTTATTTAGCTTTAGTTCTTAAATTAAGTGACTCCTGTGACGAAGAAACGATCAGAGAGGCCGTGAGAAGAACGATAAACGATTTGAGATGTATTGACTTGTCTTATATAAGGCTAATAGTTGTTGAGCAATACGTTCCAGAAAACGCTTAGCAACGAACACTTAGAACTTAAATATTCAGACTGATATTTGCATAAGCCATGTGTAGAAATGTCATTAGGAGATCATTAGAGGGTCATTAGCGAATGAAACAATGGGACATGTTAGGGCAGGGCAATTAAGGGGATTAGAGACCAAAAGAGCACGTGTATTTTGCATAAGACAGAATTCACAGCAACCAGTTTAAAATATTTATTTAGGCTTTGGTTTAAACTTATACATGTCAATAAAATAAATTACGGTTACATACAAATAGTTACACTGATCAGTTAAAAACATTTTTAATAAGGGCGGCTTCTGTTATTGAATCTAGTAGGCATTCGCACTTTATAAGGCACTTTATAAGAATTTTGAGGGTCGTTCCTGGGGCGCAGTGTGATGTATAAGGAGTCTTCGTTTTGACTATTATTGTCTTCTGTTTCATGTGAGCTTTTCTTCTCCATGCGAGTCTTCGTTGTCGGAGTCGTTTTCACCAGGATCACTTTCATCTGTGCCAGAATCAACAGTTAACCATTTTTGCAAAGGTTTCAGCTTTGGATATTCAACAGTCGGAGGAGGAGTTAGAAAATATGGTTTAGGTACGCTAAGTTTAGACGGAGAATCCAACGGAAGGTGTTCAGCTTGCTGGGGTTCAGGTTTTTGAGGCTTCTGTGGGGTCTCTGCCAAATTTTGTAGGTATTCCCTCGTTCAGTTCAATGTCAGGTATAGTTTTGATCATATCCAGGTACATGGGTTGCCACTGCCCATAACACCAAATGATACGTTCAGGAGGGGGTTGATATTTGTTCTTGCATTCTCCAGAAGAGTTTTTACCCATACGGTTTTACCACTCTGAGTACACCCTGCAACAATACAGGTAAACGGATGCTGCAATATTGTGGATCCATTGATGAGAGGACCTGCCTGTCTTATTTGTTTTGTCGACGATCTATGAACCATCTTCATGTGACGGAGGAGATTACTTGAACTAGCGAAAGATTTTCCACAAACTTCACAAACGTAGGACATGTTTCAGTTAAGACTGTCAGATGAAAAATGAAGATTTTTCTATTGTCCATCCTTGTTTATAGTGATTCAACACAATAGTCCAAAGACTATAACCGGTTATAGTCCTGAGACCATAGTCATAGTCCTAAGACTATAGTCCTAATAGTCCCAGTCCTATAGTCTTTATAGTCATAGTCCTAAGACTATACCTAGAAGATTATTCCCCAAAACACTCTGATTACGTACTCATTTCTTTATTCCAGCAAAAAGCTGGCCAACTGTTCGAGTACTGGAGCGAGGAGAAAGGGCAAGAAATCCTCACCATATTGCAGAATAACTTCCTTCCTCTCTGCTATGGGATTACTTGAGCTAGCGACAAATTTAATATGATCGTTATACGGTGCCAGATTCTTTGCAGTTTCAGGAGTAATTTTGATTGTTTCACACCATATGTTCAATAGACATTCAGTTATGGCCTCCAGTAAATCTTTATCAGCAGCTTTTATGATTGCTTTTCGTATTCGTACATTACATTGTGTCAATACCTTCAGAAAGTCGCAGTTCGTGGGTTGAATTTACACCCCTTTCTATATGTGATAGTCATAGGCCTAAGACTACAGGCCTAAGACTATAGTCTTAGGCCTGTAGTCTTAGGACTATAGTCTTAGGCCTGTAGTCTTAGGACTATAGTCTTAGGACTATAGTCTTAGGCCTGTAGTCTTAGGACTATAGTCTTAGGCCTGTAGTCTTAGGCCTATGACTATCACTTATAGAAAGGGGTGTAAATTCAACCCACGAACTGCGACTTTCTGAAGGTATTGACACAATGTAATGCACGAATACGAAAAGCAATCATAAAAGCTGCTGATAAAGATTTACTGGAGGCCATAACTGAATGTCTATTGAACATATGGTGTGAAACAATCAAAATTACTCCTGAAACTGCAAAGAATCTGGCACCGTATAACGATCATATTAAATTTGTCGCTAGCTCAAGTAATCCCATAGCAGAGAGGAAGGAAGTTATTCTGCAATATGGTGAGGGTTTCTTGCCCTTTCTCCTCGCTCCAGTACTCGAACAGTTGGCCAGCTTTTTGCTGGAATAAAGAAATGAGTAATATGACTGGGACTATTAGGACTATAGTCTTAGGACTATGACTATGGTCTCAGGACTATAACCGGTTATAGTCTTTGGACTATTGTGTTGAATCACTATAAACAAGGATGGACAATAGAAAAATCTTCATTTTTTATCTGACAGTCTTAACTGAAACATGTCCTACGTTTGTGAAGTTTGTGGAAAATCTTTCGCTAATTCAAGTAATCTCCTCCGTCACATGAAGATGGTTCATAGATCGTCGACAAAACAAATAAGACAGGCAGGTCCTCTCATCAATGGATCCACAATATTGCAGCATCCGTTTACCTGCATTGTTGCAGGGTGTACTCAGAGTGGTAAAACCGTATGGGTAAAAACTCTTCTGGAGAATGCAAGAACAAATATCAACCCCCCTCCTGAACGTATCATTTGGTGTTATGGGCAGTGGCAACCCATGTACCTGGATATGATCAAAACTATACCTGACATTGAACTGAACGAAGGAATACCTACGAACATCGACTCGGAAGATTTTCTTGATGTTTCGAAGCGAAATCTTATTGTCCTCGATGATCTTACGGATCAATCAGGAGGAGATAAGCGCGTTGCAAATTTATTTACTAAGGGAAGCCATCATAGGAATCTCTCAGTGATCTATATTGTTCAGAATATATTTCACCAAGGAAAGGAAACCAGAAACATCAGCCTCGACGCACACTATATCATACTCTTCAAGTCTCCGAGGGATAAACAACAAATTTCTATTATGGCACGACAAGTGAATCCTGGACATGTTCAGGAATTTATGAAGAGTTACGAAGAAGCAACGAGTCGCCCCCATGGATATCTGATGCTTGATCTAAAGCCGACTACGGATGACAAACATCGTCTCAAGACAAATGTTTTACCTGAAGAAAATAGCTCCGTCCTGCAGCAGAACATAAGCAGATATATTCAAAAGAAATCGTATCAGCAACCTCCAATCGTCAACGCTATGCACAATACAGAACAGCTAATGCGAGATATTGTACAAACACCACAATTAACACCCGATGAAAAGAACATCCTATACTCTAATCAACTCGATCGTTTTCTGACATTCCAACAGCAGCTGCAGAATCAGCAGCATCAAGTTCAAACTAATCTTCAAACGCAGCTACTAAAAGTTATACAAAATTTGACAAGAGACCCCACAGAAGCCTCAAAAACCTGAACCCCAGCAAGCTGAACACCTTCCGTTGGATTCTCCGTCTAAACTTAACGTACCTAAACCATATTTTCTAACTCCTCCTCCGACTGTTGAATACCCAAAGCCGAAACCTTTGCAAAAATGGTTAACTGTTGATTCTGGCACCGATGAAAGTGATCCTGGTGAAAACGACTCAGACAACGAAGACTCGCATGGAGAAGAAAGCTCACATGAAACAGAAGACAATAATAGTCAAAACGAAGACTCCTTATACATCACAATGCGCCCCAGGAACGACCCTCAAAATCCTTATAAAGTGCCTTATACAGTGCGAATGCCTACTAGATTGAATAACAGAAGCCGCCCTTATTAAAAACGTTTTAAACTGATCAGTGTAACTATTTGTATGTAACCGTAATTTATTTTATTGACATGTATAAGTTTAAACCAAAGCCTAAATAAATATTTTAAACTGGTTGCTGTGAATTCTGTCTTATGCAAAATACACGTGCTCTTTTGGTCTCTAATCCCCTTAATTGCCCTGCCCTAACATGTCCCGTTGTTTCATTCGCTAATGACCCTCTAAGATCTCCTAATGACATTTCTACACATGGCTTATGCAAATATCAGTCTGAATATTTAAGTTCTAAGTGTTCGTTGCTAAGCGTTTTCTGGAACGTATTGCTCAACAACTATTAGCCTTATATAAGACAAGTCAATACATCTCAAACGTTTATCGTTCTTCTCACGGCCTCTCTGATCGTTTCTTCGTCACAGGAGTCACTTACTTTAAGAACTAAAGCTAAATAAGCAATAATACGCCCAAAATTGGTCGCCTGCATCTCCCTGTGAATATTCACCAAGTTATCTCCACAGATTCGACCGTTTATACAATCGTACAACCCCTGTTGTTCGGTAAGTAAGGATTCTAAGTGAAAAGACAGAGTGTCTTTATCGATACCAATGTTATTTTTCCTTAGTTCGTCGTAAATAATATCCATTTTATCAAACGTTTAACGTACGCACTGTTTGGGTGAAGTGTATAAATGAAAGTTGGTTGCTATACTTATATAAGTCGAGTGCCAAAAATACTCGGAGAGCTATCGGTTATGACGTATTACACGGGGGGTTGCATGAAAGCTAGAGTTGGGGGGAAAACAAGTTAGGGTTAGGAAGTCCCAAAGGAACCTGAGAAATAATGATGTACGCATAAATAATGAGATTAGGGTTTGGAGGTCCCAAAGGAGCCTGAGACATAATGACGTAATCAGATTAGGGTTAGACTGTCCCAAAGGAGCCTGAGACATAATGACGTAATGAGATTAGGGTTAGAGGATCCTAAAGGAGCCTGAGAATGAATAATTAAAAATTGAATATTTAATGAGGCGGCATCCCTTTGAACTCCCGATGGGGGGTATTACTACGGGCGAACGAAGATAGAAGCTGTACATTTGCTGTGGCTAAATTATTTGCAGACGACTTAAATAGAGAACGGGGTATTGTAAGCAGAAGAGTAGCCTTGTTGCTACGATCTACTACGATTAATCCCTTGTTCTTTGATTTTTTATATCCATTTTCATTTTTCTGCCGAAAAACATCCTCCTTGATTAAATTTCTTTCTACTTATTCGTTTCTTGTTGTTTCGTTTGTGTGCAATCTTTAGAAAATTTGTAACATTTTTCCAATAAAATCTTTCGTAGATGCATTTCGGTTTATTTTGGAAAACATATCATTGTCGACGCAGTCGTGAAATACCAGTGCAACGCTGCGCTTCTGCGACAGATACTAAGAGGTTCGTGACGGTTCTGTGTGTTTCTCCGATTTTTTAGAGCATCCTCCTTATTGCAGTAAGTTATTTTGACAACGACGTAGCTTTTATTTTGGTTCCGCGCGCAGATCGTTCATGCCAGTTAAAACCGAGAGGAAAGGAGGGGGGGAGGATGGGGGGGGGGGGGGTGTTCTATTATTATAAAGTACGCGTGCTTTTGAGCGAAACACGCACGGACGTTTCATGTACTATATAGGGGTTATTTTTGCTACCGATGTGGGAGTCGGCGGCGTTGATGAATGCTGGCGAGGTTGAGCTATGCTGATGTTAGGGATGGCGTTGAAATTGAGATTTCAATAGAATACAAGTGCTGCACTTTCATTGCTTGGTATATTAGCCAAGCAGTGCGGTGTGATGCTGAAGCTCTTGCATGGTTAGCCCTAACAACAACTTGCTATTATAACAACCCGAGCCAGTCATTACCAACGCCTGCACATTCGCAAACGTCTCGTCAATCCACCTTTCATCATACAAGGTATGACCATGTGTGAGCTAAAAGCTTATCTTCGAGACCGCGGTGTTACCGTGATGGGCCATTTTAAGCCTGCTTTAATAGAAATCGCCAATACCGTGGAAAAGATGATGCTTCCCATTAATCCCAACTTTGAAAGCGCAAGCAATACAAATCATAAATTAATTATTCATGATATGGAGATCGAAGACCCGCTGTCTGGGTCTCATAAATGCGTGAATAATTTTATTGATTCGCCTCCGTTTGGCCTGTATGACTTTTTCAACTATTTGATATATCACTCGACTGACTATGACAACCAAGGTCTGGCGGCCTACAGATCCTTCGATGATTATCGTTTGTTTGAAGATGGATACGTCCAATCTTTACTGACAAAAACATTAACCAATGAAGGCGTCCATTTGTATACGGGTAAAGTGAAGCCAGCCATGAAGGAGAAGACAGATGAAGGAAAGAAATGTTACGACCTTTGGTTTATTTTGGAGGGGGGAAGGTGCAAACAGAGGGAGTGTTTTAAAGGCGAGATGTCTTTGTAAGGGAGGTCGCGACGGAGGCTGTAAACACATCGCAGCTGCCATGTATTCACTCGAAGCCCTTCTCAACAGCCGCGGCGAAGATAGCGTTACAAGTGGCCCGTGCCAATGGACGAAAAGACCAACTGTGAATAGCAAGCCATGTGAAGTGAAGCATCTCAAAATTGGAAAATTGAGGTCAACCTTGAAAATTGGAAAGAGACACGAACATGTCAATGTGAAGGGCATAAAAACCAAGAGCCCTAATCCGTCGTCAAAGAAAAGAAAAATCGAACATGTTTATTGTGAAAACATCGACTTAGATGTAAGAGAGGATGGAGATAGGAAAGCCCCGACTCTGGACGCACTTGTGTTGTTTACCCAATCATTATCTGCAAAAAGTTGTTCCAAAACCACCAGTTACACTTTATCTCTTGGAGAAACTATATTTGCCCAGTGAAGATGATGGTAAACCACCATGCTGCAACGACCAAGACCAAGATGCTGATAACCAAGCCAAAGATGTTGGCATTATGAAAAATAAACTGCATGAGTATAGCATAATGGGTGGTATTCAAGCAGTTGTAGCTGACCTAGATAATGGTAGTGAGGCATTTTTCACCCGAGATGAGGTTGAGAAAATCAACAGTGGTACAGTGCGACAGTGGAGATGTATGGGGTGGTATATCCAGAAAGCTGGCTTCATCTCTGCTTCCAAGGCCAAAATAATTTTTGGAATTCAGAGCAGTCTTGATAAAGGACTTAAGAGAGATGTGAGGAAACTTGTTGACGAGATCGTTAATCCCAATGTTCCATCCCATTGACCTTCTCTTCCAGACCAACCACAAAATCTGCGAGACTGGGGTCTAAAGCATGAGGACGGTGCACGACGTGCATACTATAGGGTTGAAAGCAAGCACCATCACAAACTTAGACTTTTGTCTAAAGGTTTTCTGATTTGCAGAAAAAAAACTTTTATTGGAGCGAGTGTAGACAACATTCGCACATATGAATGTGAAGAAGAATGTCCTGCAGCTGTTGTCGAGTACAAGTGCCCTTGGAAACATAGAGAGTTACCACCTAAAGAAGCTTTGTTGACCCCTGAGGTTGGTGGGCAGCAACTTGGGGACACGTTTTCTTTAAAACCTACTTCAAATTATTTCTATCAAGTGCAGCTGCAGATGTTTGTCCACAATCTGACCTTGTCTTACCTGGTGGTTTGGACCAAGCTTGGTGTGTTGGCAGTCCAAGTCCCACTTGACAGAATATTTATAGAGGCAATGGTAGATAAACTCATAGAATTTTGGATAGCCCATGTTCTACCAATTATGATTCTTCAAGTAACTGGACTTGAATGGAAGAAAGGTAAATATACATTGAAAATATTATAACATCACTACTATTTTAGTATTTACATTATATTAAATTATATTTCAGTGTTTTATGGATTGTATTTACCAATGTTTATTTATATTATATAGATGGGAAGTTGCGAGCTGACTCTGCTACCCAGTCTATGGAAGCAAAACAAAAGACCAAAGCTTTCCAGAAGAACAACACTTTCCAGCTGGACAAACAAGACCAGAAAGATGCCTCTTTCCACAACACCTCTCGCCAGGAGAACAACCAGTGCCAGAAGGAAAACCCTTGCCAGAAGGACAACAATTGCAAGAAAGTTGCCTCTTTCCAGGACAACCAAGACCAGAAAGATGCCTCGTTCCCTGTTGTCCAAGTCAAGAAACGATTTATGTTTGTGTCTGGTGTCAACATTTTCCAGACAGATATTGATGGCCTTTCACCTTGTACCGTGATAAACGATAACATTGTTGAGTTTATGATAAGGTGAGAACATAGTTAATATTATATTTTATACTTAAAAATAGAAGCATAGCCAGGATTATACATAATGATTATAGATAAATGTTCTCTGACCAAAAGATTTAATAGTATACAGTAAATGAGATTTCAGTTGCCAGACTGCAGCCTTCAAGTAAAAAGTCGCAGTCTGGCAACTCAAAGATCGCTACTATTAAATTTTTTGGTCAGAGATCGTTTGTATCTAATCATTATATTAATTTTTATACTGTACTGTGGCTATGTATTGTAAATATCTAAAAATATTTTAACCATTTGTACTTTTTTTAAGGCAAGAAAACTGTCATTTTCCAGTTGTCAGTACATTCTTTTATACTGTGTCGTGTGGTGAACAAGAAACAAAGCGAAAGCAATCAAGGTAATATGTATAACCATCTGCCGTAAATGCTTGAATAGAGGAAGCCCCTGCTCAAATTGGGGGCAACTCCAATAAAGCCCCCCTTTTTTATTGATCCACCTAATTATCAGAATATTCGGGTTACATAGAAGAGACTTCATTTATCTTGAAAATAAGCTGGTAAGCTACCCCTCTAGAGAGATGTTAAAGGAAATAACTACCCCGATTACATAAAGGCCCCACTTAAAGTCCCCGCTCAAAAAACCCAACTCGCACATTTAAGCCTGGTTTCCATTTGGTCGCAACGATTGCAAATGTGTCATAATGGCTGATGTAATATAGTCTGGATCTATCTTGTCTTTTATCTTCTATGCAATGTAGTCTTTACTGATTGCACAGATAGATCTACGCTCTATTACATTGGCCATTATGACACCTCTGCGACCATAGCGACCAAATGGAAACCAGGCTTTACAGTATATGGAATACAATAAAATATATTCCTAATATACAACCAAACTGGGTTCCCTGTATATCTGCAGGAAACTGGATTCAAGTTAAAAATTAATTTCTGGTACTAACTCATTGATTTGTGATATATTTACTAATTTACTGTAGGAGTAAAAGAAATACGAAAGCAGAAGTGTTTTTTAAGCCTGCGATATGGACAGAGGATTTCATCTTTATTCCGATATGTAGGAGGTATGTAATGTACATCAGATGTTGACTAGACATTTTATTTAAAAGGCTTTAATCTAAAGTACATGTATTTCTTTATAATATATTTTCTAGCTACCACTGGTTGTTAGCTGTGATAACCCCATGGTAATAAACAAAAGTTGATATTAAATTGAATTCTAGAATTTATTAAAACTTAAATAAATTCTAGAATTTAGCTTACTCTCATCACTGATCTTGTGACATTTTAGGCATCTCATTATCATGGACTCGTTAACCTGGGATATTACTACAAGGAGGAATGAGCTTAGTCTTATCTTTAGGTAATCATTTATAGTATACTATACTGTACTGTAGTTTAGTACATCTATCAGTTACAAACGATTCTCTCTAGTGGCCCTGAATTTAAGTAACGGTACTTAAAAATGAATTATATATCATAAAATGTTAATCATAAACTTGGATAAAATCATTTACAATACTAAAATAGTATAATAAAGCAACAGTTTGATTGGACGACAACACTTTATGTAGTTTTTGTTATTCACCTATAATCATGATTATGTGTAATAATAAAAACTGTGATTAGTTATTAATTAAAAACAATTCTCTTTTGAAAGCTACCTGACATACTTGACTAATAAATTTTGCTTGCCAAAGAAGCATCTTCAGTTGACATGCAAAGTGCTAAAGGTAATTGTAAGAAGACTTAGAGTATATAGTACTATTGTGCATAATATCTGCACTGCAGTAGATATTTCCTTGTCAATCCTATCCATGTCGGAATACATAGTCTACTATTGCAGTCATTGCTCAGATTAATTTAGTTTGCAGTTTTTATTGGAATTTTATAATTCAATATGAATATTGAAATAAGTTATAATTTCCAGGTGCCTCAACAACAAATAAGCAGCAACAACTGTGGCATATATGTTGCAAAGTTCCTTAAACATTTTCTGGAGGTAAGTACTGTATTCGGTTTCAGTTACTTTTAATTAGAAACTTACAGTTTTCTATTTATTCATATTTTTTAAGGAGCTGGAAATGTATGAATCAAATGCAGAGGGATACTGTACCAAAGAGCACACATGGTTCGAGCATGGAGATGCAGAAAAAGCAAGAATGGACACAAGGTCCTACTTACAGGGTCTTTTTCTCCTGGAGCAGTTTAAAAAATAAGCAATAAAAACTTATAATATTCACTTTAATTACTTGCGGTGAAGCTGGGCATAGCAACTGGTGATGCTATGCTATTTATAAGCATCTGCAGTTTTGAAAAAGAATACATTTCTAAAGGTCTGATTATGTAAAACATTCTAAAATTTGCATTGCATGACCAGTTGCTATGGCCAGCTTCGCTACTGCATCTGTGTAGAAAGAATACATTATTCAGTATTCAATCAACTAAGTTCCGTATCTTGAATATTACTTGGCTGCAAGTTAACTAGCGCGGCACAAACCTTTATAATTGAGTTTACATACGGTTTAAGTGTTAATGGAATCACTCCTCTCAAGATAGAATAGCACTTTAGCTTTCTTATTAATCGTTCAACATGCACTCGAGGCTTTGCTACCCTCCTTGTTGCAGTAGAAGCTTCGGCAGAGATTTTACCCTTTTTCATTATGGGCGGTGCAAGAAGTCTTGTATGATGAAGAGCCAACAGATCCTGGATGTTGAATCCTTTATCTACCATTATGGTATCACCAGGATTTAATTGATCCAAAAAAACCACTCTCTTTCACAATTTCTTTGTCACTTATACTGTCACTGTAAAGGTTGGACACAAAGTTGAAATGTGGGATCGGTGAAATTGACAGAAACAATTTAAAAGTATTCCTTGACTTGTAACTGCTGTAAGTGGACCTTTGTGCTGCTGTTCTGTAGGGCTTCTCAATGTAGAACTCTGTACAGTCAATAATACCACGTAAATTTGGAATATTTCTCAGTGACTTGGGCAGATTTAAATCAGACATTTCTTCCACAGAGGAAAATGGCAGCAGAAATGCCAGCTCTTGTTTGAGGAATAGCAACCATGAAATGAAAGTCTTGCTTGCAGTTCCAGGAGAAATTCCAAAGAGATCAGCAAGCATAACAATACTTGGTTTGCGCTTTAATCTGACAAGGATCATTATCAACTGCTCCAGAATACTCATTTTATTCAAGCTGTATTTTTGCTGAAAAATTAAGAGAAAAGGCCTGACAAAAAATACAGCAACAATATATACATGTAAGATGTTACTGTACCTTAAAAAGTTTTGAACCTTGCTTAAAAGATGCAGTTCATGACCAGATGATCTGTAGCTTTTGCTATTTTCAAAACTTTCTAATCAAAGTTTGCCTGATTCTTCACCTAACTGTGCTAAGAATTTGTTCGTAATAGAGAAATAAGGTACAGTACCTTTAAATAATGATCCTTTGAACAGCTACTTCTTGTTGCTTTCGACCCCTTCCAAAAGTTTGGATTCGAGCTGCTTTTTCTTTAACCAGATCATACAGGGCAAGTAAAACTTGGATTTCTAGACCTATAAGGTGATAATGAATTCACTGATGTGTAAATAGTATTTAAATACCTGTAAACAAATTATTTTTAGACAAGTGTTTTATAATGTACAGCATGACATATAACATGACATGTAAGTTCATGATGATAATTACATGTATTGTAACTGTAAATAAAAATATTAAACCTTAAAGTGTAATGGCAAGTTTTCTTAGGATCTTTGACAGTCTCAATAAAAATGGCCCGTCTCATATTGCGTTTGTCTGTCAACATTGTATCTGTATAAGGACTCATATGACCAAGTTCAATGGTAGTCTATTAAACAACAACATATATTCAGATTGTTCCAAGCTACACTGATGAGCTGTTGTACAGCGAAACACCGTGTCTGTAGATTGAACTATATATATATATTTCTAAAATTCATTAATAATTCATGAGGAAAACACAAAGAAAAATCATGAGCGTATCGGATCTATATATGTGATATAGACTCGCTCTAAGTTTCTCGCTGGTTTTTAACGGCTGAGATAAGCTTAATTTTCAAAATTACTACGCCAATGAACGTATGAAGTGATTATTTTTAGAAGCCATTTAAAAACCTTCCAGTACGGGCTTTATCGGCTCTAAAACACTCGGCTATCGCCTCGTGTTTTATATCCGATAAAGCCCTCCTGCGCGGTTTATAAATATTACTTATGATTATAGATATAATTATACATATAATTATAGATATAATTATAGATATAATTATAGATATAATTATAGATATAGAGAGATAGAGAGGTAGGGATAATAGAGATTAAATAGATATAGATACATATAGACTATAGATATGATAGAAATATATATAATAAAAATATATATAGTGCGAGTTTTTAGTAAAATTGCATGGTATAAAGTTAACCACGTCACCTGAGTACTACAAGTAATAGGTTCGCCATTAGCTGATTCCAAAGTTTCAAAATCACTGTGACACGATTCTTCATCTTGAGGACTTTGGTCTGTCAGTGCCAAGGATACCAGTGTTTCGGCAACGCATATTTCATCAACACTTTTTCCCCATGGAACTGCCAGAATTAGTTACCATCATTAACAACGCCGTTGCAGCAGACTTTTCGTCGACCTTTCGAATTCCTTTCGGTTTCCTTTCGTTTATACGATGCGCTGGTGGTTTCCTCTTCCTGCTAAATCGTGCAACCTTTGAGAAAGCAAATTACCCAAATCAGAGTCATGTTTATCGATATAAAAATGTATGTATCACAAGAGCGCATTTAAATATATCTTCGTATAATACCATACCTTCTCTGTGCTAGCTGTGGCCGATTTTTTTAGACGCGACTCGTACAATTGGCCGAGCGAAGGCGGCGCACTTCTGGTAGGTGAGTGTCAGCATCAGATGGTCACGGGTTAGAAAGTTGCAATGAAAGTAGATCCCTTCGGGATTGTTCGGCGTCGCAAACAAATCACCCGAGGCTGCCTGTGGTCTGTCGCAATGCGTGCCTTCCGTGAGTTGGCTGGTGTCCTGTCCTGTTGATGCGGTTGTCGACTGCGACGGACGGCTATGCCAGTGCGTCCAAACCGCTGCCCGTCTCCAGATCGGGGTGCACACACCAACGCGTTGACGATGCTGACGAAAATACGGTTCCATCCGACCCGTCTTAAAACACGGACCAAGGAGTCTAACATGTGCGCGAGTCTGTGGGTGATCGAAAGCCGGTGGCGAAATGAAAGGGGGAACTTTTTGGTTGCTGAGGTGAGAAGCCCGGCCGTCGTGGCCAAGCCGTACCATCGACCGACCTGTCCTAATCCTAGAAAGGTTTGAGTAAGAGCGTAACTGTTGGGATCCGAAAGATGGTGAACTATGCCCGAATAGAGTGAAGCCAGCGGAAACACTGGTGAAAGCTCGTAGCGATTCTGACGTGCAAATCGATCGTCAAATTTGGGTATAGCGGCGAAAGACTAATCGAACCATCTAGTAGCTGGTTCCCTCCAAAGTTTCCCACAGGATAGCTGGGACTCCGATGCAGTTTTATCGGGTAAAGCGAATGACTAGAGGTCATAGGCTCGAAATGACTTTAACCTATTCTCAAACTTTAAATTGGTAGGAAGTCCGACTTGCTCGAATGAAGCCGGACAATGGAATTCGAGTCCTTAGTGGGCCATTTTTGGTAAGCAGAACTGGCGATGCGGGATGAACCGAACGTCGGGTTAAGGTGCCCAAGTCGACGCTCATCAGATCCCACAAAATGTGTTGGAGTGTGTAACAACTCACCTTCCCAATCGACTAGCCCAGAAAATGGATGGCGCTCAAGCGTCGCACCCATACTCGACCGTCGGAGCAAACGCCTTAATTTCGACGAGTAGGAGGGCGCGGAGGTCGTGACGCAGCCTTTGACGCGAGTCAGGGTGAAACGTCCTCTGGTGCAGATCTTGGTGGTAGTAGCAAATATTTAAATGAGAACTTTGAAGACTGAAGCGGAGAAAGGTGCCATGTGAACAGCAGTTGGACATGGGTGAGTCGATCCTAAGACATAGGAAAGTTCCGTTGTAAAGCGCCCACTTTCGGGGGCCGCCTATCGAAAGGGAATCGGGTTAATATTCCCGAACCAGAACAGGGATATGGCCACTTGTGGCCCACAGCGGTAACGCAAACGAACTCGAAAACGTCGGCGCGAGTCCCGGGAAGAGTTCTTTCTTCTTTTTGACGGACTGTCACCCTGGAATCGGTTTTGCCGGAGATAGGGTTTCAGGTTCGGTAAAGCTCCACAGATCTTGTGGGGTCCGGTGCGCCTTCGACGGTCCTTGAAAATCCGGGGGAGTTTTCATTTTATTGTCTGGTCGTACTCATAACCGCAGCAGGTCTCCAAGGTGAGCAGCCTCTAGTCGATAGAACAAGGTAGGTAAGGGAAGTCGGCAAAATGGATCCGTGACTTCGGGACAAGGATTGGGCATGTCGGGCTGGGACTGGAGGCGCGCGGACCCGTCCTGGACTGGTCAGGACTCTTCGGGGTCTCGGCCGGATCGGGATTGGCGTCACGTCGATGGACTCAGCTGTGATCGCCAGGTCGATTCGGCATGCGATTAACAACCGACTTAACTGGAACGGACATGGGGAATCCGACTGTTTAATTAAAACAAAGCATTTCGATGGCTGGTGATCGGTGTTGACGCAATGTGATTTCTGCCCAGTGCTCTGAATGTCAAAGTGAAGTAATTCACCCAAGCGCGGGTAAACGGCGGGAGTAACTATGACTCTCTTATGACTATCTTTATTCTAGATCTGAAACAGTCTTGGAACATGGCGGCAATCGCAGCGATCCGATTAAAGTCCGTCAGGGTGAAACAAGGTGACCCTCTTTCACCATTAATCTTCAACACTGTCATTGATTGGGCACTGTCTTCTTTGGATAAAGAGTTGGGTGTGGACTTTGAGGGGGTTCGGTTGAATAACCTTGCATATGCTGACGATGTGGCATTGCTCAGTGAGACAAAACCTGCCTTGAGTAATTTACTCAAAACTTTTGAAGACCATTTGGCAGCTGGTGGGTTAACCATTAGTTCTGGCAATACTGGCAAATCTTCGTCGTTATGCATCTCGATCGATGGTAAGGCTAAGCGGTGGACGGTGGACGCCAAGCCATTCCTTTCGGCCTGTGGACAGGTTATTCCTGCTCTTTCGCCAGTGGACGAGTACAAATATCTGGGTATCCAGATGGGAGCCTCTGGAGCTAAGATCCGCTCCACACTCAGGAATGAGTTTCAGGCGGGGCTCTCAAATATAACGAGACCGCCGTTAAAGCCCCAGCAACGTCTAGACATTCTTCGGAATTACTTCTACCCCAGGTTTTTTCATCAGCTTGTGCTCGCTCCTGTTACTGTGGGATGGCTTCGCTGGTTTGACAGTTCTGTCAGAGCAGCTGTAAGATCATGGTTGAAGCTACCAAATGACACTGCAAAAGCTTTTTTCATGCTAAGGTTCGGGATGGTGGTCTCGGCATCTGCTCTCTCAGATTTGCTATTCCCATTATGAAAAAGAACCGTTTTGAGAACATGATTTCGGTGGAGGACCTGGCCACAAAACCTTTGGTGGCTAGTGAATTTTTTCGAGATGCGCTGGCTCAGTGTCTAGGCCATTAACAATCGATGGGCAGTTAGTTTCTGACAAAGAGTCCCTTGCAAGGGCGTGGGCTAACTGTTTGTATACTAAGCATGATGGACGTGGGCTATCTGAGGTAAATCGGTGTAAAGGATCGAGTGATTGGGTACTGAACCCCCCTAGGACACAAAGTAGAGCGCGATACATTGGAGCAATTAAAGCACGTGGGGGGATTCTATTCTCCAAAGTCAGAGCTTCGAGGGGCAGGCCCGAAAAGGACATTAGTTGTGGCGCCTGTTTGCGACCGGATTCTGCGCAGCACATGATTCAGGTGTGTGAGCGGACAAGGGGGACCTCGGATTAAGCGCCATGACGAGATTGTTAAGTATGTGCAGGTCGCAGCGGAGAAGGCTGGTTTTGCGACTCTTGTTGAGCCTAGAATCAATTGTGGTAGATTGGGCTTGCGAAAACCTGACTTGATAATTTACGAGAACAATTGTGCAATTGTGCTAGATGCAACTGTTGTGTCTGACCAAGTGAGCGTCGACCGTGCTCACCAGCAGAAGGTGGAATACTACAATCAACCTGAAATAGTTGAATGGGTTACCCAGATTACTGGGGCACGGTAGTAAAGTTCTCTGCTGTTGCACTTAACTGGAGAGGAGTTGTCTCCCCCCTCAGTGCGTCCTTGTTGGTTGATGATGTAAAGACGTCGAGAGGGCATATATCTCTCCTTGCCCTCAAAGCATGTGAAGGTTCGGCAGCCACACATCGGTTTTTCGGCAGGTCTACTTTCCGTGTGGGATGGTAAACAGTCTTTTCTAGGAATTTCTTGGTTTTTCGGCAGGTCTACTTTCCGGATGGGATGGTAGAGCAGTCTTTTCTAGGAATTTCTTGGTTTCTCGGCAGGTCTACTTTCCGTGGGATGGTAAAGCAGTCTTTTCTAGGAATATTTTTACCTTATATAGTGTCGGCCGACTTGCGGGCCTAAAGTTATATCGCTCCAAAAATTATATATAATATTAAGTATAACTCAGTTCTTTTAATTGTAATAATAAATAAATGGGCAGCGGGTGATATTCAAGGTATCACATTGGAGACATATGGCGGCTCCTTCCCTCCGCTAGCCTGAGAGTCCGCCTTAGGCAAGCGGTAGTACTCTCTTAGCCTCCCTGCCAGGGATACGGCTTATTTTATTGTGTATTTTTATTGTATGTAAACTATTAAATAACTAGTAAATAATTAAACGGCATGTTGAGCGATATAATAGACAAATAGCCAAATGCCTCGTCATCTAATTAGTGACGCGCATGAATGGATTAACGAGATTCCCACTGTCCCTATTTACTATCTAGCGAAACCACAGCCAAGGGAACGGGCTTGGCGGCAACAGCGGGGAAAGAAGACCCTGTTGAGCTTGACTCTAGTCTGACTCTGTGAAAAAACACGAGAGGTGTAGAATAAGTGGGAGGAGCAATCCGCCGGTGAAATACCACTACTCTCGTCGTTTTTCTACTTACTCGGTGAAGCGGAACTGGACGTTACGCGTCCACATGTTGGTTTTAAGATCGCTCGTCTGCCGGTCGATCCGGGCCGAAGACACTGTCAGGTTGGGAGTTTGGCTGGGGCGGCACTACTGCCAAATGATAATGCATGTGTCCTAAGGTGAGCTCAATGAGAACGGAAATCTCATGTAGAACAAAAGGGTAAAAGCTCACTTGATTTTGATTTTCAGTATGAATACAAACTGTGAAAGCATGGCCTATCGATCCTTTATCTCTTACGAGTTTTAAGCTAGAGGTGTCCGAAAAGTTGCCACAGGGATAACCCAGAGGCTTGTGGATGTCAACGCTTCAATCCCAACCCTCCCACCCTAATCCTATTTAAGTTTAAGCAGTTATGTGGCAGGTAAAGAAACGCACGTTGATTTCACAATGGAATGTTCGTTTCTGTTGTACCATCCTGTTTTCTAGATAACAGCTTTTAATTCGAAATTCTGTTAAATGGTATACACCCTGCCTTGAAGTCACATTGTCTAAGATGTAAATGTGTCAGAATTGTATCTTTCGTTTACATCCTCCTGTTCCGGGATAGGAATACGTATTCATTTGAAATTGGGATTACGGTTCACCGCCTGTTTACGTGGCCTTGCGTTATGGTTGAGAAACACTATTTATGTCAGAAAATGTGTATATGAAATTTCACGTTCACATCCTCCTGCCTTGTAGATGGCAGTAGCTTTAAGAGGCGCTCTCAGACACTCATTCGCTCGTAGTCACCCGAGGTGCTCGTAGGCACCGATGCGCTTGATAGAAACGAAATGTTTATAAGAAATCTCACGTTGACATCCTCCTGCTTTGTAGATAGCAATAGCTTTTGATTTGAAATGCTATGTAAATGCTTACAGGCACCAAACTGCTTAAAGACACTCAGTGGTTACAGGCACTAAGTCGTTGTAAGCACCGAAGTATTCGTAGGCACCGAAGTGCTCGTAGGCACCGATGCGCACGTAGCCACCAATGTACTCGCATGCACCCAATGCTAATAGGCACCAAATGGTTATAGGCACCGAAGTACTCGTAGCCACAGAGGTGATCGTAGGCACCGATTGGTGCTCGTGCGCATCGTGTTGCTCGTAGACACCGAGTGCTTCTATAGGCACCAATTCCTTTAGGACACCAAGTGCTTACAGACACCAAGTGCTTACAGGCACGTAGTGCTTATAGGTACCTAAGTACTCGTAGGCACCGAGGTGCTCGCACGTAGGCACCGACGCGCTCTTAGACACCGATGCGCTCGTAGACACGGATGCGCTCGTAGTCACCGACCGATGCGCTCGTAGGCACCGAGGTACTCGTAGGCATCTAGGGGCTCGTAGTCATCGAGGTGCTCGTTGGCACTGAGGTGCTCGTAGGTACGGAGGCGGTCGTAGGCACGGAGGTACTCGAAGGCACGGAGGTGCTCGTAGGCACAGTGGTGCTCTTAGACAACAAGGTACTTGTATACCCAGTGCTAATAGACACCAAGTGCTTACAGGCCCTAAGTGCTAACAGACACCAAGTGCTTACAGGCACCCAGTGTAGGTACCGAAGTACTCGTAGCCACCGAGGTGCTCGTAGCCACCAAGATGCCCGTAGGCACCGAGGGGCTCGTAGCCACCGAGGTGCTCGTAGGCACCGATGCGCTTGATAGAAACGAAATGTTGATATGAAATCTCACGTTGACAAGATTCCTGTTTTGTAGATAGCAATAGCTTTTGATTTGCAATGCTATGTAAGTGCTTACAGGCACCAAGTGGTTGTAAGCACCGGTGCTCGTAGGCACCGATGCGCTTGTAGCCACCGACGTACTCGTAGACACCGATGCGCTCATAGCCACCGATGCGATGCGCTCTTAGGCACCGAGGCGCTTGATAGAAACAAAATGCGTATATGAAATGTGTATATGAAATATCACGTTGACATCCTCCCTTATTTGTAGATAGCAATAGCTTTTGATTTGAAATGCTATGTAAGTGCTTACAGGCACCAAGTGGTTGTAAGCACCGAAGTATTCGTAGGCACCGATGCCCTCGTAAACACCGATGCGCTCGTAGTAACCGAAGTACTCGTAGCCACCGAGGTACTCGTAGGCATCGATGCGCTCGTAGTCACCAAGGCGCTCTTAGGCACCGATGACATAATATATAATATATAATATATTGCATTATGTGCAGGTTTTCTAGTTGCGGGCGTAGAAATAGCTTTTGATTTGAAATGCTGTTAAATGCTATACTCCCGATTTACATGGCCCTGCCTAAAGTTGAGGAAGAAGTATTGAAGTGGTCTTGCCTAAGATAGACGTAAAAAAATGTGCATTTCAAATGTGTCAGCAATTCGCCCTTTTGCTTACATCCTCCTTTTTTATGGATAGCAACAAGTTTTGAGTTGAAATTGATAGACGCTATATCGCTTGTTTTCATGGATTTGCGTTAAAGTTGCAAAATACTATTTAAGTTATATTGTTTACGATGGACGTCAGAAAATTTCTATCTGAAATTTTATGTTCACATCCTCCTGTTTCCTGCATAGCAATAGTAGGTTTCAATTTGAAATGCTGTTAAACACTATACCCCCGGTAACATGGCCCTGCATCAAGTTGAGAAAGAGAGTATTGAAGTGATGATGTTTAAAATAGACTTAAGAAACGTCTATTTTTTGTTTACATCCTGTTTTTAATATATGTAATAGTTCATTTTTGCATTTCTACACGAAAATGGGAATGACATCATTACGTCCAGCTTGACGCTCCTCACGTCGTGTTCGGCAAGATAAGAGACAATGTTCCAAGCAACGTGAAAGCGCATTGATATGTTTCGAATTACACATTGTGTTCATGTGGCGACAGTTTCAAAGTGCGTTTTTGTTTCCACATGTCTGGAGCTCTGTTCAAGTGTTAACCGCACCCCCCGGTTTACTTCGCCTCTCCTTAAATTTCACGGAGAGGCTACTGAGTACATGATCTAAATTTAAGAGGTACGTATTGCAAGCTTCATCTGAAATGTGGCAGAAAAGTTAATATATGTCATTACATGCCAGGTTCATCTCTAGGGTAGCTGTAAGTACTAGAAAAAAAATGTTTTTCGTAAGGTAAGCCTACGTATGGTCAATATTACGTTACACTGTGAAGTGTTAATAACTGGCTTGTGGCAGCCAAGCGTTCATAGCGACGTTGCTTTTTGATCCTTCGATGTCGGCTCTTCCTATCATTGCGAAGCAGAATTCGCCAAGCGTCGGATTGTTCACCTGCCAATAGGGAACGTGAGCTGGGTTTAGACCGTCGTGAGACAGGTTAGTTTTACCCTGTTGAAATGTTATTGCAATAGTAATTCTGCTCAGTACGAGAGGAACCGCAGATTCAGACAATTGGCATTTGCACTTGGCTGAAAAGCCAATGGTGCGAAGCTACCATCTGTTGGATTATGACTGAACGCCTCTAAATCAGAATCCGTGCTAGAACGCAACGATGCATTGTCCCGGACATTCGTTGGCGAACGAAGATAGAAGCTGTATTGCTTCCTGCGTCACAACGTGCTTTCTCGAGTAGAACACACTCCGAAACACTAAACAGACTCAAATATACATTTGCTGGGGCTAAATCATTTGTAGACGACTTAAATAGAGAACGGGGTATTGTAAGCAGAAGAGTAGCCTTGTTGCTACGATCTACTAAGATTAATCCCTTGTTCTTTGATTTTTTATATCCATTTTCATTTTCCTGCCGAAAAACATCCTCCTTGATTATATTTCTTTCTACTTATTCGTTTCTTGTTGTTTCGTTTGTTTGCAATCTTTAGAAAATGTGTAACATTTTTCCAATAAAATCTTTCGTAGATGCATTTCGGTTTATTTTGGAAAACATATCATTGTCGACGCAGTCGTGAAATACCAGTGCAACGCTGCGCTTCTGCGACAGATACCAAGAGGCTGGTGACGGTTCTGTGTGTTTTTCCTATTTTTTAGAGCATCCTCCTTATTGCAGTAAGTTCTTTTGACAACGACGTAGCTTTTATTTTGGTTCCGCGCGCAGATCGTTTATGCCAGTTAAAACCGGAGAGGAAAGGAGGGGGGGAAGGAGGGGGGGGGGTGTGTGTTCTATTATTATAAAGTACGCATGCTTTTGAGCGAAACACGCACGGACGTTTCATGTACTATATAGGGGTTATTTTTGCTACAGATGTGGGAGTCGGCGTTGATGAATGCTGGCGAGGTTGAGCAATGCTGATGTTAGGGGTGGCGTTGAAATTGAGATTTCAATAGAATACAAGTGCTGCGCATTCATTGCTTGGTATATTAGCCATGCAGTGCCGTGTGATGCTGAAGCTCTTGCATGGTTAGCCCGAACAACAACTTGCAATAACAATCCGTAATTGTTTCCCCCTAAAAAAAATAAAAATTAATAAACAAAATAAAAACCAATAGACACAACTTTTAACGGCGCATCTCTTGGCTCGTGCATCGATGAAGAACGCAGCTAACTGCGAAACGTAGTGTGAATTGCAGATTTCAGTGAATCGTCGAATTTTTTAACGCAAATGGCGCTTTCGGTTATGCCAAGAGCATGTCTATTTGAGTGTTGCTACTAAATCGTGCATCGTTTCTTGCACGACGTTTGGAGTCTCATGGTGTTTCGCCGTGTCCCCCTAAATAGATTAGCTTCAAAGTAGCATTACGCTTTTGAGTTGATCATTGTCTACATTTGCTATGAGGAAAATGAGACAGGTGAGCATGCATACAAATAATGCTTGCAGAAACCTGTTTGCAGAAACACCAAATGTATTTCTTTGCACAGGCAGAAGTAGATGCTTTCTGTTTCTTGATTGGCATTACTGCACTTTGCTTTTGTAGATCGAGTAGAACCTGTGTAATTTTAAACAATGAATATATGCAATTTATATGAAGGTAATTAGGTTCATATAAAAGTTTCACATATGAGTGCCATTTTATCACTTATTTAATTTAGCTAGTTATTTAAACATGATAACCAGATAAAACTGAAGATCACTGCTTACTGCTTGGGGTTTTGTTATACATATACATATATGGTACATACACACACACATACACACACACACACACACACACACACACACACACACACACACACACACACACACACACACACACACACACACACACACACACACACACACACACACAATGGCTCCTGTGAGAATCAATGAACCTACACCAAATATATACATGGCACCTATTAAAAAATAGAAGAAAACAACCATGAAATCTCCTACCAAGTTTGTTGTCAGTTGTAGGAATTGATATCTTACCTCGACAAGATAATATCTCCTCACTAAAACTGTATGAGACTAAGACTACAAGTGTGTTCATTTATAGACAAGAACGATTTGACTCGTGAGTCATGGCAGTTGACGATTAAAACAAGGTATAACATACCTTCAACAAATAAATAATTCTAGAGATATTGTGCTTTGAACATGCCAAAAATCGGTGTTTTCAAAGTCATGGCCGGGAGAAAAAAGTCTAGATACGAATTAGGCGTTCTGACGTCATAGCGGAAATACTTATCAATTATCTGAGTTCTTTCAATATGCCATCCAGGTGTGTTATAGCGTGCTGTTCTAACACTCCAGATCCAAAAAATGAAATTTTTCTTCACAAGATCCCCTTTGCCGGTGATGATAGACCAGATGCAAAAAGAGACGGAAGAAATGGGTGGATTTTGTCAAAGAAAAGCGCGCAAAGTGGGAGCCAACGAGCTCATCTTGTGTGTGTTCGATACATTTCAAAACAGAAGATTTTGAACGGCAGTTTCCTGGAGGGGAAAAGACTTATAGTGTGTTAAGGCTAAAAGACTGACAAGATTGGAATAATCCCAGCCCCGTAAATATATCGTAAAGAGGAAATAAATAAACCTTCCGAAAGAGCGTTGAGAAGCATACGACGAAAGGTAAGAAATTGACAACGGCGTCTGAAATTGACATATATACGTATTATGTCAATTATGTGTTTTATTCTATTTCAAAATTTCAAATCTCACTCATCCATTATCTTTTTTGAGGTTGAAAAATACATGAAAAAGCAAACAGATCCACAACCTTCGAGTTCGATGGATTTATACGAGGAGCAACGCCGGCAATGCCAACCGATGGAATCTGCTAACTTTGACACTGACCCCTGGTGATACCACTGTTTCTGCTAGCTGCTCTATTTCAGTGATTATATTTATTTAATACAGTATCTATCTTCTTTTCGTCGTCGTTCTGCTGTTTTAACCCGACATTTTTTTGTTCTTTCTCTATCTTACATCTATATTGCATTTGTGTTATGGTAAAGCAATCGCTCTGCAGTAAAACTGAAGAACTATCCTCCGAACCGGCTACAAAAGAGGTATTTACCCAGACAGAAGATCCCACGTGGTGCATGCAGTGTGAAATGTTTGCAACAGAAACTCGTATTATTCGAAACAAATTGATCACTGATCAAGAAAGAATGTCCGAACAAAACGCTGTCATAATATCGCTAAAGCAAGGTGTGCTTTCCATATTCGAAACTTCTTTCATGTACTTTTTGTAATATGACAATATACTTTACACAATTATATGACAGGAGTGTGGCGGGTTCAAGAAAACCGGTTCTTTATGTACAGTAGTGTGTAAATGTTTTACAATATGTGTTTACATCAATTACATGTACAATTACAATTTTGATTTAGAACTTGAAAGGTGCACCAGGGACGTAGCTACATCCAGTACCTAGGCATACAAGGTATGCGATCTTGCGTGAGCTAAACGATAGACTTGATTTTCTGGACGGTGTCGGTATCCCGCCTTTAGGAAGCAACGAACAAAGGTATATTAAACCGAAAGAGACGCCGACAACAATCAAGTATATTGAAGATACAGACGATCAAGATATAGATATGGCAGATGACTCTTGTTCCGATGGCAGTGACGATGTGCAAAAGAGTCAACTTTATACTTCTGACCCTTTTCCCGAAGAAATGTTCACCGAATCAGAAATTGATGAGTCTGAACCAGAAAATGATGAAGACGATCACAGTAAAACTTCAAGAAGGTTAGTTTTAACCCTACAAAGTTAATATTTGCAATATAAAATTATATAAACGCCATACTTAAATATTAAACTTCCTTTATATCATGCAGAGTGTTTACCCAGGAAGACAATCAACGGGCCGAACCCAAGTTCATCACTTTTCCCTTCACAGCTTCTGTCACTGTTTCGGTTTTGTCACACTTACACTACGCCCAATCCCCTTGTCGAGGCCACTCAGACTGGCACAATGGTGGTGGTAACAACAGTGTGCAATAATTCCAAGTGTCCAAAGAGGAAATCTGTTTGGTACAGCCAACCAAGAACAGGTGGAACAAGTATACCTGCCGGGAATTTTCCCCTGAGTATGGCTATTTTAGTTGCTGGTGGGTCAGTTAGCAAGGTGCTTCGAATATTTTCCCATATGGGACTTGCAGGAATATCGTTGAACACATTTTTTAGACACCAAAGGGTAATATGCAATCACTGAACATGTTTTCTTTCACTTTGTTAAGATCAATATAAAAGATAAAAATTTTATCTTATAATATAATTCTTGATATAGAAAATACTTTTTCCAACAATTATCTTCTATTGGAAAAAATATCAAGAGAAAATGCTTAATCAGGTTAAAGCTTCTCGCAAAATTTAGTCATTCCTAAGCCACATAATTGATAAACATGAGAATCTTGATAACCTTCTCTTTAACAAGTGTGCACATGGTGATATTCCACACAGGGAATGGCTTAATAGCAGTAGGTTTAACACCAGAAAAAAGTCTGGGTACGAATTAGGCGTTCTGACGTCATAGCGGGAGTACTTATCAATTATCTGAGTTCTTTCAATATGCCGTCCAGGTACGTTATAGCGTGCTGTTCTAACACTCCAGATCCAAAAAATTAAACTTTTCTTCACAAGATCCCCTTTTTATAAGTATTAAGTACCCTGTAAACCATTTTCGATTGAAACATTTTATAATGCAAATTCTGACAGGATAGATACAGTATTAGAATAACGTTTATGTAAGAACTCTCTCAAATTTGTTAAATATTATATTATATCATAATATTATATATTATATTATCGGGTTCCGAATTAACGCTCAAGAACAGCTTCGATATTTTTTTGAAAGATCTCTCGTTACAATACACATTTTAGGCCCCCCTGAGAGTACGAATTTTCAGAACGCCACAAAAGCAAATGAGCATGCAGTGATTTTGCGCTAGATAAATAACAGGCGTTTTCGTAAAGAAAACTGCACGTATTAATTATGCATATTTTAGAGATGCATTTGTTGTCCCTAGAAGAAAATAGATTTTTCTCGTGATTTTAGCATATTTAAAAATTGTTGCTAAAAAGACATAATAGACATAAAATAGACAATTCAGCTCCTGTAACTGTAATATTCCAGTGACTCGAGTCAGTGCTAGGACCGAAATTGATGTAAACGTTAACTCTACTGTAATTAAAATAGATTTTCAAGTTTTAATGAATGTCAATAATTTTATTGTTTGATATGTTTCATTCAAAAACTGGTTTGTTTGTTTTAGCCTTTTCGACCCCTGCAAGGCCTAACCACTAACAAGTTTTAGGCCTACATGCAACAAATAATTACCTACAGTTATGGAAAACTAATATGATAAATAATGAAGTTTTAATAACAATGTTTTTGTCACATGATAGAAGCACAAATGACTTATAAATTATAAAGCAATACATACAATATTTCTAAAATCCATTGCTCTTTTATGGTTTAGTCTACTTTGAGTGAAAGTCCTTTAAACAGGTTTTTTTTTCCTTTAACAAAACACAAATTCACTTTACATTTTAAACACTGAACAAAGGAATAGCCCATTGGACAAAAGCGACGTTGTTTTTTGTCACTGAAGTCAGGTAGATGTCCAGTTCCATCATATCTCACATCATTGATTGGTGTTGGACTAGCATAACTCTTTGTTTTCTTTTGGGGGGGAGGTGTTAAAGCCGGCCTTCCACGTTGTGGTTTTTGTTCTTTGCCAGCCATCAGTAATGTTGTTGCTATGGAAGACTGAAATTGCAGAATTGTCACTTGACTCTTTGCTGGCACATTTGTTTGGGAGCAGTGTCTACGATAGAGTAACCACCCATTCACAACAGAAAGATTGAGATCCGTGATCGTGGATTCGCGTGAAACAAGTAACGGTTTGATCGATATGAGAGAAAGACACTTCAGCCCGCTTCTCGAAATACACAATGTTTCAAAAAACTATCGTCGAGTGGAAGCCACTAAACGCAGTATTCGTACGCTCGCACATAGAAGGCTCGTACTGCATCAAAGAACTGATTAACTTTGCTTGATCGACTTCTCCTCTGTCCAACAGACGTTAAATTGTGCTTCGTGTAAGGGGGCCAATTCCCAAATCTATATCATCTCTCTGGTTTTTAACAGAGATATCCAGCTTTGCAAATTATATTTTCTTTGATTTAAGTTCTTGGATGACGACAGGATTGATGAATTTCGAGGCCAGTTTGTGCATGAATCGCTGTTGTGCGTCGTGTAACCGACAAATAAGTGGATCTTCTCTCTGGAGGAGCTTGTTAAAGTTCGTAAAGCAGGGAAGATTTGCGTGGTAGAAGAGAAGATAAACTTCGGTTATTGGGTCGGCGTAGCTGCGGCGAAGTCGTTTAAAGCGTGCATCCGGAAAGTTTTCTGACAGGAAGTACGATTTCAGGCCTTCGTATTTCTTCAACTCGCGGTTGATGCAAAGTTCCAGACACAACCACCGTGTTGAAATAAATTTTATTACTTCTTGAAACTCGGTGTCACAGAACTCGTAATATTCCTTCAGAATATTTTTCCGTTTGCTGGATTTATCGAACCAGTAGAAAACATCGACGCAATGATCTTCCATGTCAAAATCAGTGACCTCCGAGAACGCAGTTCCAGCTTTTCCAGATGCGTTGTGAAGTATGTGGCATGGGCAGCCAGCTATGATAATGTCCTCGTTTTTTTCTCTGGCTCGGGACTTGATTGAATTATGGTCCCCTATATCGACATTTGTGTTGTCCAAGCCGATCGCCACAATGATCCCCCATTCGATACTGTTTACCTCCAGTAAATTGTTGACGCTTTCAAACATTACATCAGCAGTAGAGGCCTCTCGTCCCTCTAACAAATTCATATTGTCGTTGCTGGAGTCCAACATGAGACTGTAGGGCAGGTTTTGCATGACGGTTTTCAAATTTTCAAAGAAATGATCCCCCAAACAGTTAACGATGGCAGCTACCTTTGTTCTACTGCAGCTGAAGTACTCCGCGACTGCACTGCCCTTAAATTCGCCCCTGATTAGCGGACAAAGGTGGTCAGAGATGTTGAAAAACGTGTTATGCTGAACAAGCAACATCACCATTTTTGTCTCCGCAGCAATCGTTGGGTCAATTTTGTCGTCGTTTGTTGGTTGTTTTCGGAAGATTTGATCGACTCGCAAGTTTCCTGAATAATTATACAATAATTAAAACTAATTTCTGTGCACATGCACACAAAATAATTCAATATTTAAGGGAAAAACTGCCAATAAATCTGTGACTGGCACTGTTAGCAACATATCCCATATAAAATCCCAAAAAAGAATTTGAAAAAATATTTAAATGGTAATATTAAATAGAAATACAAATTCGTGCATAGAACCAAAAGCATCGAGTATGCAAGTATATGAAAATAAACTTACTTTGGCGATTGGTATGGGCAGATTTGTGGTTATTTGTAGAGATGTGGTATCATCTATCCCTCATTTATCGCATCATTTATCCCTCCATGTGCGCATGGCACGTTGGTATTGCATGAAGTACAAAGAAATTTGTACAAATGATCATGTACAGAGGAAGAGCACTTCTGGATGAATGGGTATTCCTTCTGATAATCTGGAGAGATTATTATTTACAAATAAAATTAATTTGCGACGGCGTTATCTAGTGATGAGTACGTATGAGTAATGACTATAGGAAACATTCGTTTCTAAGGAAAGATAAGGTGTGAATTTTGGTCCAATTGGTCTCAAAATGCAGGAAATGGCATTTCAGAGATCTTAGATCACTAAATAACTGGTACACTGATAAACAGAAGCATATATTACACTTAATAAAGTATTGGGTGCACTTTAAGTTACCTCATATCATTCTGTCTTGTGAGTTGTGACGGCTCCATTATTTTGACAGCAAGAATGGCGGCAATCTTGTTCCAAGAGCCCGCGTTCCTTGACAGGGGCGGATTTAGCATACATCAGACCGGTCACGCGACTGACGTAAAAAATCACCAAAATAAATGCGCAATCACACAATATTTTAATCTCAACAGTCTTCTAGAAAATGTTATGCCGTGACTCCAAAGCTTGGCAGACTGATTAGGTTTCAAATTCGCTTTTATCGATATTTGCGAGTCAGCAAACACCGGGCAGGGATGACCGGTGGTCAGCGTCCGCTTTGAGAGTTTTGACCGGTTTGCGGAGAGATCTGATTGGTGTTTGATCAATTTGACCGATCTGCACCATGGCAACCATCGATTGCTGAGTCAGCTGAGATACCGAGCTATTTATTCATTGAAGCCTGAAGGCTTCTCACTGTGTTCGTGGTTTCAGTCATACGAGTTCCGTATAAGCGTTTTCGAACGGGTTTTAGCTGCTTTTAACAGCAACGATGAAGAAATACTGTGAACAATCTACGATGATTTGTCATCTAGATTACACAGTCATCGATTTATTTCAAGCGAGGAACTTTTTAAAATATGCGATTGAAAGCGTCCGAATGCCGCGCGGAGTCATTTATTCCCCTACTGCTGTAAGGTAAGACTGGTAAGTTAAGGTCGTCTTAGTTTCATTTCAAATATACAAACAATCTAGTGTCGAATATATGTGTTTTTGTCCAGTCTCAATATCGTATTATTTATCATTTTGCGTCCTAGTGAAGTCTGAGTTCAGAGTTCAGAGTTCAGACATATATTTATTCAGCAAGGCGGCATTTAATAGCATATTTCACGCTTGCCAGGAGCTCTTATATATGAATTTGAAAGGATCAATTGATCCTTAAGCCAAGCCAAAGGTTTAGTTCAACGTTAAATCGGATCTTTCTTTTCATGATTTTGAAATAGTCTCGCTATCTTGCTCTGATAAGATATATTTTAACCGAGATTTTAACAGCGCGTTCGTGAAATATGACCCCAAGTTTATCTAATTAGCGTACGGTAGTCGGTAGATAACATATAATTTATTAAATTAGAGAAAATTACACACTACAAGGTCTTTGAGACAATGAATATTTAGTTAATTTTGGAAGGCATGCATGGGTGTTTGCGCCTTTCTCGTTTGGCTAATATTTTAGTTAGCTTTGTAAAAATATAAATGCTGAACATCCAAATTTTGCTCAAATGTGCTGTCAAATCGTGGGAAATGCCGTTTTAGAGACACCAATTTCAAAAATTTTCCGGGGGAGCATGTCCCCGGACCCCCTAAACAGTGGACCACAACTTTGACTGACGTTTTCAAAATCCTAAATCCGCCCCTGCTTGAGGCCACCCTCCAGGTACTGGTAGGTACGTCATGTTAGGCTCTAAGAACGAGATTTATGTACATCCGCCTCGGTCTGGATCATCACCTGGGTTATAGCAACCTCCGATTGGATTTAAACCCACTATTAAACTATGGATTGACCCAAGAGAATCTCGCCAAAGCTTATCAGCCTTATGTTTGAAGAAAACAACATAAAAAATTTGGTAGAGCTTCTCTTATCCCTAGGAAACCGGGACAATTAGTAACAGTCTAAACCGGGACAGTCCCGGTCAAACCGGACGGTTGGAATCTATGATATTATATATATATATATATATATATATATATATATATATATATATATATATATATATATATATATATATTTAGGTTTAAAATTAGATGCATAAAACTTGTTTTCATGACGACATTTGGCAAACAGTTCTGATCTTTTGTTCAAAAGTGTTCCCTTTTGAGCATCTAAAATGCATAATTTCTCTTGCAAGCATAAATTGCACTTGCGATTTCCACTTCGGTAAGATTTTGCACGCTTCAAGACAGACCACTTTATTTCATACTGCATGTTTTCATCTTTCAAGTCCCAGACGTACTTGGACAATGCGGTGCTAGATCGATGTTTGCTATTTGAAAAAGAGTGCTTATGATTGTTGAACCGAGTTTTAAATACGTGTTCGGTCATTCCGATGTACACCTTCGGCTCTCTGTTCTCTGTTTCAACCACAGCTTGATAGACAACCTGATTTGTTAAACAGGCCCCTTCTCGTGGGCAATTTGTAGCGACCCGACAATTGCAGCATTTTTGGTTGCTGGGTGGACTTATGTTGCTGAGGATCTTAACATTATGCCGATTAATTATGCTAGCCATGTTATACATACACCCATAGCTGACTCGATTAAAGATCGTATGAAGGGAATGGCCACTTGAGAAATGCCTTTCTAATAATTGTAAGAAACACTTGCCCACGTTAGAAAGGTATTTCTCAAGTGGCCATTCCCTTCATGCTCAAAAGGGAACACTTTTGAACAAAAGATCAGAACTGTTTGCCAAATGTCGTCATGAAAACAAGTTTTATGCATCTAATTTTAAACCTAAATGACTTTATTATGCACATTTTAGTATGCACATTTTAGTACTTTTATTAGTCAGATGATCGCCAGCAAAGCCTGAGCGTGAAACTCAAGTAGCAGTTTTTAATTTTTTTAACCGTCTTAGTATTTATACTCTACAGTTCTGTATTGAGCACTGTACGGCCTCCGTGTCGCAAACCTGACGTATATATATATACATACAACTGAAAGAGTGGCGGCATGAAAATAAATTTTATGCTAGGAACGTCCGCCGCTCTAGGAACAGAGATGCACATCCGGGAACAATCTCTCGAACTCATCCCACGCAATTTCGCGCGTGCGGTGATGTCACGTGTGCCGCGATCTCACGCGTGCCACGCAATATAAACAGAAACTAAAGTGAAACTTTTTCAGTTGCCTGATGATCGCTTAACGCGTGAAACTCGGAGTAGCAACGTTCATTTTATTAAATAAAATCTATCTTGCTCTACCTTCAAAAGCATCGAGCATTCTGTGGTCTATTGTAAACGACTACCTTAACTATTATATGATATATATATATATATATATATATATATATATATATATATATATATATATATATATATATATATATATATATATGATATATGATATATATATTTATTATATAGCATGCTATCGGATATGAGCTTTTGCGTAATTTGATTGGTTCCCTACTACCTGGCTATCAGCTCATATCCTGCCAGTAGAGGAAAAACAAAATGGCGGCATGTTTATTTAAACTACCGAAAAGAGTTGAAATTGACGGATTTTTATACAGAAAAACATCAACACCCTCAAACCAATGTATTAAAAAACAACATTGTGTAAAAATACATTAACAAATACACAATTTAGCATGTTAAATGGTAAAATTCACCTAAAAATTACGTCTTTTTACGTCAAGAACCCGACTAAATTAACGGGTTGATATTAATTTGTTGCCAAACAAAGAAACTCACGGTTAAAATCAAGCTTACAACACACATTTCGTAGGAGATTAGCAGTAAAGAGACTTTTTTTTAATTTAGATAAGCATTTGGAGTAGTAAAAAGCATGTTCTTTTTCAAAAACAACCAACTAAGTAACTTAGTTTCACTGCCGAAGGTGTTTCAGTTTCATTTTTGTATGAAATCAAAGCCTTTTTCACGACAGCAACGTTAATATAAACAACTGACCCACTTTTTGACTTCATAAAGGTACCTTTTAATCTTTTTTGTTGATCTGCTTAACACATTTTTTGCCTCTCGAGTAACATTTATACAACATTCCAAAGCTGTTTACCGAACAGCTCAGCGAGAAACTCTATGTGACTGCATTCATTACGCATGGCGGAAGTATTAGTTGCCTATGCCGGAAGTTTGTTGTTTCAAACACTTCGCTGTAATTTTGTCTCTTGTTCAGTGCTTGGCTATATAATAAAACAGTTATACCATTCGCTCTCGTTGTATACGAACTAATAGCCAACTCGGCGAAGCGCCTCGTTGGCTATGAGCTCATATACAACTCGAGCTCATGGTATAACTGTTAAATATATATCGGTGAAGTACATTCAGATAGCGTGAAGTGCGCATGGGCCCAGAGTGCTCAAACTTCCACAAGGGTAGTGAGCGTTGCATTATCGCTAATAGGTACCCACGGCAACTTCACAGCGTGCTCAACAACACCGAAGTGAAGGAGCGTACATAGTTCAATCTACAGACACGGTGTTTCGCTGTACAACAGCTCATCAGTGTAGCTTGGAACAATCTGAATATATATATATATATATATATATATATATATATATATATATATATATATATATATATGAATTTGAAGATTTGTAATCCAGGCATAATGTAGTAGGTAAGTGTTCTCCGGATTATATTATTAAAGTTTTGAGCTTTCAACTCGGTTCTTCGAGTCTTCTTCAGAAAAGTTTAACGGTGTATTAGAATGTTCGCGCTGTTCCTCACGTAATTGTATTCGACGAGAGCGTCTAATTGGTACGATGCTAGGAATAGGTGGTGTTTGATTGGTTGTGATGGGACGCGTTGCTAACCAGGTCTGTGTATAGCTGATGGTGGTCGTGGAGTGTCCAGTGTTCGATGGGTGGATTTCTTCGGAAGGAACGGAGGAGGGTCGGTGTGAATCAGGATTGTTATGAGAATGTTTCAATTGCAGGTATGTGGTAGGTATGTCGATGTATCGGTTTAATGTACGTTTGTCTATGCTGTGCCACGCTTCTTTAAATTCGCGCGCATGTTTGGTAGTCGCCTGTCCTAGTATTTTCGTTCGTGACCAGTCAAAAGTGTGTCCGTTGTCGTCAGCGTGTTTGGCAGGAAGTGA
>JAWNZC010000299.1:247500-265000 GCA_035771165.1 Paragorgia papillata
AAGATCGTCCACGGACGTGAAACTAGTAGTAACAACAATCAATCTTTGGCTATTTATCCATATCGCTCTATCTCCCAATATATTGAGCACTCTTGAAATAGTCTTTATTCTACTATATTATATATATATATATATATATATAATATATATATATATATATATATATATATATATATATATATATATATATATATATATATAAATGTTTATAAAGACTAAAACTAAACTAAAGTTCAGGAACTTATCTGTCGTCTGCGCACAACGTAACAGTCAATAGGAGATTCCGGCAACAGGTTAACAATCCGTATGAACTTGAAAAGGAAGGAATAATAAAACCAACGGCAGGAACTCCAGGACTGACTTCGTAACCACTTTGATACATATAGCTCACTCTCATACATATGCATGCCTGAGAAATGTTCGATGGCTGCTTATATAGTTTCTATAGTATATAATTGTAGTAACATACTTCATTCTATATTTCAAAAACTCAATAATTCACGAGGAAAACACAAAGGAAATCAGTACCATGTCCGTGGTTTTACACTTGATAAAACTTCTTGACGTCGGAAAGAATACTAATGAACATACAATTTTATATAAAGAATACTAATGAACATACAATTTTATATAAAGAATACTAATGAAGATACAATTTTATATAAAGAATACTAATGAACATAACATCCAATAACGAATCGTTTTTCAAGTCATTCAAAACACTCGCATCACGTGTTTTATCAGATTTTAAATCTGATAAAACACTCCTGCTCGTGTTTTAAATATTGTACTTATTATGTTCAGTGATCAAATAACGTCTAGTTAATTAACTGTCTTAGGATAGGCATATCCGTAACACCCTCCCTCTTAAAGAAAAAAAGGAAGTTTGATAGAACTTTCTTTTTTAGAATATAAAATGTTTGACCATGTCTATGGCCTAGAAAGACAGTCCGCAATCAAATTGTCTTTTCCTTTAATATGTCTGATTTCCAAATTATATTCTTGTAAAACTAGACTCCATCGCAATAGGCGTTGATTCTTGTTCTTGAGCTTGTGGTGGAATACCAAAGGATTATGGTCACTGAATACAACGATCGGCAGACTTGAGGAAGAGACATAAACTTCGAAATGCTGTAAAGCGAAAACCAGAGTTAAACATTCCTTTTCGATTTGTCGAATAGTTTCTCTGGTGTTTGTTGAACTTTCTGGAAAAATAGCACACCGAATGGTCAATCCCGTCTTCATCTTCTTGGAGCAAAACAGCAGCAGCATCTACATCACTTGCATCCACAGCTAACTTAAATGGATGGTTGAAATCTGGAGTTGACAGAGCGGGAGCACTTTTCATTCACATTCAGAGGCGGACTAGCCCATCGGGATACTGAGAACTTTCCCGGTGCACCCCCTTGTTTTCCGTTTCAGGCGCCCCCACAAAGACAACTAAAAAATACAGCTGATAACGTAAATATTATGAAATACAGTTGTTACTAGTTGCATTGCTAGGTTACTAGTTGCATGTACTAGGCTACTAGTCGTAATCTCCAAACACAACGATATACAATTTGTATTTTCTAAAACTAGTGACTCTGCATGTAATTGTCTTATCTTTTCTTTGTTATTCACTCTTCATAATATGTAACCTTATGTAATTTTTCTGGTATAATTTATAATAAATTTTGTAGCTGTAAGACTAAGAGTATATAGTTGAATCGTGGAACAGTAATCCACTTGTGACTTAAACATATATACATAGTATATGATATATTGTCTATTAAATGTTGTAGTCACAAAAACAAATACGGGCATACACAATACATAAAATTGTGCTTAAAATTATTAATGCCACTCTCAAAATCGAGGAAATACTCGAGGCTGGAACGCCCCAGGCGCGCAGAGGCACACCCCGACTGGGACAGAGCATTCAGGCTTTGCACTCAACCAGGCGCCCCTTTCATATAATTTCCCGGTAACGTTTCTGCTGCCAGTCCGCCCCTGTTCACATTGATCTGTTCGGGTTGGAATATCTGGAAAGAGGTGTTCGAATTCTTTAACCAGGTTCTGAAGATCTTGATGTTGATTCGGTTGAAGATGAGATAGCTTGGAATCCAGATTATGTAGGACATCAAGTTGTTGAGTTTTGAAGCGGCAGACAGACTAGAAAGTCCTACATCGTCTTTGTCTTTATCAGACTCAGAACTCACTACATTTACAGAATGTATTACCCTATCATTATCGTAATACCTCGCCTGAAGGGAATTTCCATGCAAGAACCTTATCACCGCGTTTAAATTTGCCGTTTACTGCGTTTCGATGCTTGATGCCTAACTCGTGCATCACTTACTGAAAAATTCCAGACGTGAAATTTGAACCTTGGTTAGATTTAATAGACCAACTAAAGTAAATAATTTAATTAAGGCCTTAACAATGGTTTTTGCTTTAATATTTCTCAAAGGTAAAGCTTCAGGGAACCTTGTAGAATCTACTAGGTTCCTGGACTTTGTGGAATTTCGGTTTGAAAGTAATAAAATATGGGCCTATGGCCCAAGAATACCAGGGCTTCCGTAGAAACCCATAGGGCTTTGAGCCTTGTATTTAACTTTATTTTTGAGCAAAAGATAACGTCCAGCTCTATAAAAGGTAAAAGCGTCACAGGCAAAAGTTCCCCAAAAATCAACAAAGGCCACTATGCCCAGGGAGCAAAACGAAAACGGGGCTGGGACTAGGGCTAGCAGGGTTTTTAGCCCTTTTCTGGCCTAATTAGAATGAGTGTAACCCTTTCAGGTGCCTGGGGTATTTTCCCCATTTTCCAGCACAAATGGGGTAAAGGTGCAAGATCATTACAGGCTTGTATACTCCAGATATGCGAAAAAATTTGAACCCTTATACACTTTCATAATTTCTGTTCTTTTTAAGCTCTTGCCTTCAAATTTGGTAATTATATTTATCTCGGCGGGCTACAAACGCACAAAAAAAATTGGATTTTTCCGCGCATGCGCAATAACTTTTGCAAAATAGTCGTATAGGGTCATCTTCTATATATTTTTTTTAAATTGACTAAAATAGAACTCAATGGGCTCTATCAGAATGTGAAAACAGATTTCGAATTAGTTAAATATTAACAGATATATTAATTATTTAATGCACCGGAAGTGGCCAATTTCAAATTTCTTGCAAAAAAAAAAGTATATGGCGACTTGCATTTTTTTAATTAATGCGTATGATTAGACGCTTTTTTATCTATATGCTGCGAGGTACTGGTGAGTATAACTTTTAACAGCAATTCATAAGAACGATTTAACTTTTTTTAAATCTACAAATTCTCCTGACCTTGGCTTTTAACATTTTAAAATTGTTTTTAATTGGTTAGAAAGCTCTTTCTCAATTCTACATAGGAAATATTTTAAATTATTTTTTTCATAAAAATCCATAATTATATTGCGCAATAAACAAAGAGGCTATTTTTGGAATTCTCGCAAAATTTGCGGCCGTCTTACACCTTCACTATTTAATAAGTCCTTATGAAATTTTTGTAGCGTATACACAATACCCTGAGGCGTTTCACAGCAGCTGGATGTTTGCATTTCTTCAACTGTCTATAAGTAATGATATACTACTTGTGATCAATTTGATGCTATTTGTTTCTTTCTTGTTTTACCATTATGTAAAGCTATTAAAGACCTGAATACATCGGTAACTGGACTTTCAAAATTAGAAAGAAAGCCCACGGGGCTATATTACTTTTCGAGATAATTTACATTAAACTTTTGAAAATTTCAAACTCGAAAGTAGTACTTGCCTTTATGCATATTACTAGATTTTTGCACATGCAATAGTCTTCCACACCCTATATACGCTGCGTAAGTTTTACGATAGAGGAATTACCAGCTAGGTAAATTATAACCAAATTTTTGGTGGATATCCACAAAGGCCATACAGGTACCGAATATCGATATCCACGAAGGCCAAGCACAACAAAAGGTACGCATAGCGTACATGTATCTGCGCTGAACACATTTATAGAACAGAATTTATAGCCTATAAATAGTGCCTATTATGAAACAATGGCACAAACTCGAGGTTGACATGAAATCGTAATGCATTCACTATCATCCCTGATATTCAAAGTGTCTAAAGCACTCATATTACCCTAGTTATCATACATTTCTTGCATTTTTTGTTTGTCGTGTTTACAAGGATGCTACTAGGGTAACCCAGCTGCCAGGGTTACCCTAGTAGCCAGGTTATGTTTTGCCCTTGTAAATGCATTTGGTAGGGATAACGCGCCTACCTGCCTACTTGTTATTAGTGCTTGGTAACCAGGTCTAATAAAGTTGACCTGGGCAGCAGGATGACCCTAACTTTGACTCGGGTGCTAGGGTAACCCTACCTCCTTGTAAACAGGCCAGTTCAGTGAACGTAATAACTAATAAGTGAATGAGATAACAAGCTAATCCCTTGATATTAAAGAAAATAAATCGTGGTCTGATCGTGGTTTATTAGATACAACTTTGTCAACTTACAACAACCTAATATTTATTAAATAGGCACTACTAATAAACTTGATTGCTTTAAAAATGTAAAAGAATGCTACCTGTACATGTTGTGAAATATATACTTGTTATTCTTATTAATAAGGCAGTGAGGTTGTTTACCTGACATATATGGCACGTATCTATAAGCTAAATAGAAAAATCTAGTTCAAAATCTTGGATTGTTTATTATACAGCAAGCAGTCAATGAGTACATGTGTGTACTGCTAAATACACTTGATGGCATTAAAAATGTAAAATGATGCTACCGGTTGTGAAATAAATAGTTGTAAGTTTCCTCCAAAGACAATTGTTTGCCTTCCAAAGAGTAATGTTTGTCACTTGAAGACCACGGTCCTAATTCATAAACAGTTTTATATAGTACACGTGTTGGCCTGAGTCGCCTGACTCGATATAAAACCTTTTGTCAACTATTCAATCGTTCTGTATAACGCACAAAAACTGTGATAGATCACACTTGCAAGTTTACTATAAGTCATGTTAAAAATACTTGCCATTTGTATCAGCAATATTGTCTTTCTTCGAAAATAGTGTTGCTCTTTTGATGTGGCATAGATATGGCGACGAAATAATATTATAAACACGATCGGGATTAAAGAATACTTGTTTCCATCGTTCAACCTGACAGCTCGTACGTTGACGCCAAAAAATTCTAAGCTTCGATTGTCCCCGATATAATTGTCGCGCATTGGTTAGAGTTTACACGAAAAAGCTAACAAACACACACACACCCACACACCCACACACAACACGATAGCAATATATCTGCGCAAGCGCAGATACAAAAATCAGAAAAACCGAGTGGTGAACTGGTACCTAATGTCCACAAAATCCGGCCTTTTTGGATTTGTTGGGTACAACACAGGGCTATGATTGTGGCACCTATATAGTACCATTCAGGTGAGACACTAAACTGTAACAACCTAACACCAGGTGGCCTTTGTGGATTTTTCGGGTACAACACTGGGCTATCATGGTGGCACTCTATGGCACTATATACCACCAGGAGGCCTGGGTACCACACATGCACTAGGTGGCCATTGTGGATTTTGGGGCACCAAATTTTCAAAAAAATTACAACTGCCATTTCGGCATTCATGCGCCCACTATGTGAACCTAATATTTACTTATGTGCATGCACAATTATTGGAATATGTGTTGGCCAGCTTGTGTGTGCATTCAGATGTCCAATCAGATTAGGTTTACACTTATTTGTTTGTAAGATAATCGATAAAAAGTAACAAATCTGAAAAACCGAGTGATTAACTGGGGACAAGTTACCAGGGATACTCGTCTTTTTCAAGATTTTCATAAGGGCGCCAACTTTTACAAGTGATAAGGACCATTACGACGATTTTTTTAAGTATTTTGACTATAATGACCAAATATGGTTTGTGAAATATGGGTTTAATTCATGACTTAATTTGGGTTTTTTTAAATTGTGCTGTTATGTTTCTTGTTATAATGTACCTTTTTTTTATCAACCTTCCTCGGGTCATCGAGGAGATGAATATCTAACTCTCTATATACCACAATGTATTTTCTTGTAATTTGAGTAATTACTAAAAATAGATGGCAGCCATTTTGAATTTAATAACTTTTCTAAAATTCATTTTCAACTTTTTTGTCATTAGCCTTCGTGTTATGACATACTTTTTTTTCTTCTAAACATTCCTCTGGTCACTGTTTAGAGGAATATATGTTCCTCTATGTGAAAATGTGTTTTCTTCTTGCAATTTGCATAATTGCTAAAAATATATGGCAGCCATCTTGACTTGTGTAATTATTCCAAAATACATTTGCATATTTCTCTTGTTACCATTGGTGCAACATCGTATAACTTTTTCTCTGAACATCTGTAGAGGGATGACAGACATATATTTCTAAGTGTCGATATCCCACAACGGATAAGTAGCTCAAAAATGTACATAATTTCTTTTTAACTCTTTCCTGTCCGAATTGGTCTTTAGTGTTTTATTCTGGCTAACGCCAGACGATTTTATTCATCTCTGGGGAAGCCCTCGGACAGGAATGAGTTATAAACTATCTCTCTAACTCTTTCCTGTCCGAATTGGTCTTTAGTATTTTATTCTGGCTAACGCCAGACGATTTTATTCATCTCTGGGGAAGCCCTCGGACAGGAATGAGTTAACCATGATAGCCCTGGGATCATTATTCAAACATGTACAAAGGCCAGGTACCAAAAATCCACAAAGGCCCCTAACTAGGGCCAGTTTGCACAAAATCCACAAAGGCCAGGGTACCAAAAGTTAATTATTACTGTTTGTTTTCCTTTGTTAACTGCCTGACGATTTCACTTATAACGTTTGTTCTACTGCATCTGTATTGTTCCAACTTATATCAAACTCTTTGTTATTATAAGGGGAACAACATAAGATATAGTAGCGATTTTTAGCTCTTTTAGAACAAGCGTTATAAGCGAAAATGTAAAGGGCATTAATAATAGGCTATAATTAATTTCCGGTATTTTCTGCACCTGTATTTGTTCTTTTATAGAAACGTCTCGACACTCTGCGAAAACGCGTTAGTGGTGGAGTGACAAAGCGGAGGTCAAGCAGTCTTGGCGTATTTTAAAAAAAAAATATGTTCAAGGCAAAATGTGAAGATGAAGGGGATTCCTCCGACGAGTTTTAGTCCTACTATAAACGATATAGTTAGATGTACTTTTCACCATCTTCTCGTCTTCACACCTTCGTACTAATATAATTAATTGTTCATATTTTATTAATCAAATTACATTTTTCAAATTACTATTTTTTTTCAAAATTGCATTTTTTGCTGATTATGCAAAAAAATGCAAAATTATACTATGTAAAGACTAAGCTATTTAAGGTACAAAGTCCATGCTTACATATATAAGAATTAAAATCATGTTCCCATAGCAACCAAGTGTCTCTAAAAATAGATATTTGATCAGGGACCAAATCACAGAATAAATACTAAGCAGAAGGCCCACTCAGGCAACACAGTCTCTTGTTCCGTATGATGATATACAACATACAACCAATACCAATTCTATGATGCAATGCATCATACTTGTGCATGTTTTATGTACTCGAGTTCCAGGCTTTCGGACCGAGTGCGATTAATGCGGCGCTTCCACAGTCTCTTGTTCCGTATGAAAATTGAGAAACGGAGACGTCGGAGAGAACCTACTAAATCGATCGGTAAAAATGGCGGAAAATAACGATGCATCAGCCGATTCATTGCCTGTGTCTTCAATAGAGAATTCTTCACGAGAGAAAGGTTTGCAAATTTACTTTACCTAATTTTGTGCGCTGAAAATTGCGCTAAAAACTTATATTATGGTAATCACTTGATATGCTAATAAGCTACCATAAGATAGTATAAATTAACACACGCAGTGAAGCAAGGCTTAGCAAGCGTCTTATTTGAGGTAGGAATAGACTGAGTCTGATAAACTAGAGAAGAAACTAAGAAAGTGTAGTGGAACGTGAGATGACAAATTTGCATATATATATATATATATATATATATATATAATATATATATATATATATATATATATATATATATATATATATATATATATACAGGTATATATATATACCTGTGGAACAAGCAAGGAACATATTTAGAGATGAAAATATCTATATTATATATATATATATATATATATATATATATATATATATATATATATATATATATATATATATATACCAATAAGTGTTTGTAACAAAAAGGCGTAAGGTTCTAGAGCGCTCAATACCATTATAGGTAGAGCGAAATATAATTAAGATTTGATGCTGTGTCGCTACTCCGAGTTTCACGCTATCGCGATCTTACCTGAAGATCTTACCTGTTGCCTGAAGATCGCGATAGCGTGAAACTCGGAGTAGCGACACAGCATCAAATCTTAATTATATATATATATATATATATATATATATATATATATATATATATTATATATATATATATATATATATATATATATATATACAGTATACACAGTATACACAGTAGGTTGCACTGTAAATGGTCAGTTACCGTGTTTATATTTGAAGATTGATTAAACAATTGATGTATTCAATTTTACGTGTAATATCATGTTGTTTATAAATTTTGTAGCTAGGGTGTTGTACTGTGTGTAGTATGAAGGTTATAGTTAATGAACTTAGGGGCCGTTCACACTAGCGAATTAGATCGATCCAAGATCGATCTAAGCAAAACATTCGCAAAGTGTGAACGCTTCAACCTTTCTAGATCGATCCGAGATCGATCTAGTTTAGTCCACCTCGAGGAGGTGGTCTCGGATCGAATCGAGATCGATCTAAGCTTTTCCGTTTGTCAATGTGAACATAAATGGACCAAAATCGGCCTAACTGCGAGCGCCATGTAACCTGGCCTGTTTTGCAAGACTTTTTTGTCGCCATCTTTAAATAAATACTGGACTGAAAGAACTGTAAATTTGTTAAATAACATGGCAAAAAGAGGCGAAACTTGGTCGGACGAGGAAACACTTACACTTATTTGTAGATGGGGCGAGGCAAAAATTCAAAAAAAGCTGGACAACTGCCACAAGGCAACACCAGTTTATAAAGAGATATCAGAAGAGCTAGCCATAGATGGTTATGTTCGAGACTATGGACAATGTCGAACCAAGATTAAGCACCTAAAAAGTGAATACAAGAAATACAAAGACGCTCTCCGTCGTTCTGGTGCTAAAAGAACCAAAGAACCGTGGTTTTTTAAAAAGCTGGATACCTTTCTCGGCGATAAAGTTGAAGCTGTGGGATTGAATAATGGAATCGATACCATGGCTGCCAAAGAAGCTGGAACTGGAAGTACTAGCAATGTCAGTACTTTAGAATCTTCAAGTTCCATCATTCTCCCTGTCGACAACCAACCAACTGACGGTAATTATTAACGATTGTATTAAAATTCATGATATTTCTACCTCTAGTGATATTTTAAAATTTCATTTCATTTCATGTCATATCAATGTTTTTTCAACAAGCTTCTTTCAAGTGAAATGCAAACATTAATCTTTATTACAGAAAAATTCAAGTACCGTATTTCCTCACCCTTTCCCAAAAATTAAGTGAAAAATAATAAACCCCTACTAAAATGCATCAGTTACAGTTGGTTTTGGAGTTTCTTCTTACCCTGACCTGAAAAATTAAATAAGTCTCATCACCCCACTAGGCCCCCTTCCTCCAATTGCCTAAAATTAATAACCTCCAGGGGGTGGTGTAATAGATGAAATTACAATACTTGGAATAACAATGTGCAAATGCTTTCCAGGACTTGTTGAGAAATATGGTAAAGGAGAGAAAGAGAAAAGAGACTGTCCCCAGTGTGGGTTTTCTGTTGAAATAGAAACTGCAGGTGTTCACATTTCAGAAAATGGTTGTATTAAAGTTTACTGTGATGAAGGTCCATTCTCATGCCCAAACTGCCCTTATACAGAGCGAGAATCAGATACAGACCATGAAGATAGATCAGGTATTTAAATTTAATTATTTCTGGCATAGATTCATTATCTGTAATTGATAATTTCCATATGGTACTGTATGTAGCAAAATTGCAAAGGACCAGTCTGACTGTTGTTCGGAACATGATTACAGTAGCTTAATCCAGGTCAAAATTAGTTGAAGTATGTACAATATCATGTATTATAAAGTTTTGAACTTTGACACAGTGGTGGATACTAGGGGGGGCGATCACCCCCCCCCCCCCCAATAATTTTAGCTGAAGCTTTCATTTTGAAAAGTGGAAGCACAAGAAAGTTTTCATTTCAAGAAGTGGAAGCACTACTTATTATTTATTACAATAACAACGGCAGCAAAATGGCGTGTTTTAATAAAAACAAGCGAAAGTATTCTAATCCCACAAAATAAGTGTTATGAAGTAAGTTTGGATAAAAGACTGATCAAATTCTGATATTTATTTATTTTAAAAGAAATATGTGGATTTCACTCGCTTAGCGAATAAATTTTACATTGTCATTGGTGTGTTAATTAAAGCACCTTGCAATTCCATTCACAAATGTAGATAGTCATCTAGAATATTTTCTCTGAAATGTTTTTTTTTTATGCTTAGCATGTGATTTATAACAAAATGCACCATTAAAATAGTGTTTTGAAAACCTAAAATTTTTTACAAAATGTGTTCTCAGAATGCTGCAAATGCCATTTCAGAGTTCCAAATTTTAAAAATTTTCCGGGGGAGCATGCCCCCGCACCCCCTAGAAGGCTCGTGCCTTCGGCACTCACCCCCCCCCCAAATATTTCGTCAAGTGTCCACCACTGCTTTGACATACTGAACAGAACATATAAAAATTTAACAGAAAATTAAATTTTAACCCAGGTTTACCACTAATTGCCTTTTTAACAACCAGGCCAAGAATAGTAAAAAAGGGTGTTGGTACAGTATTTTTTCCCTTTTGGAAATTTGAACATTACAGTGAAAAGCTCAAAATGATTAGGAGTATTTAAGTTCAAAACATTTCACAGTGCACACCAAAACACAATCTTTTATTGTCATCAATGCCTATCTAATCGCTATTAATGCAATTATCAATTGCAGGAGATGAACATGCACAGACAGAGGCAGTTAGGGCACAAATGGTAACACCTACACTGGAAAGTTCTAACAAGAAAAATTCAAAAAAGAGAAAATCTGTTGAGAGAAGAGATGCCCCAAGTAAAGGGAAAGATACAAAGAGCAAGAAAAAAAAGACTGCAGCACAGCAAATTGGGGAAGCAGTTAATTCTTTCATGGAATTTCAAAAAAAATCTGAGGAATCCCACATGAAATTTATGAAGGACCAAGCAGCAGCTGAAGAAACATCTCGAAAAGAAGAGATGAAGACGCATTATGAATTGATGGGATTTCTTGTCAAAGCAGCACAACCAACAAGTAGTTTGGGTAATACATATCCTGGAACAAGTCACCTTGGTTATACATGTAACACCATACCTACAGTTGACTTGCTACACACGGATGATGTTTTAGATAACTCTAATGAGAAAACTTATTTTCAGTTGTAACTTGTTATTTTCACAGTTGGAACTTGTTATTTACAGTTGGAACTTGTTATTTACAGTTACTGGTGTATCCTATAACTGCATTACTGTTAAACATTAACTTTTTGGAATGGTTCGCCATAATGTTTTCGATGGTTTAATTATACACTATTGCCAATGTTAATTTGTGTCTTCATCATAATAAAAAAAAATTAGCCAGAGCATCTCTGACTGTATGAACACTATCAGGTCCATCATTTTCACTTTCTGCACCATCATCTCCATCAATTTCTTCTTCTACAGGTACTTCATGCATCCATTCGTTGTGAAATAGATCATTTTTCAACTCACAAAGGTTGTGAAGAACACAACATGCTGCAATCTTAGTAGGCAAGTATTGCAGTGATGTGTCAATTCTCCTCAGCAAACACCCGAATCTCCCTTTCAACCTTCCAAAGGCTGCTTCAACTACCATTCTTGCTCTGCTAAGGTGGTAATTGAAACAAATTTCCCGTTCACTTAACTGGCCATTTGCAGGAAATCTCTTCATCAGCCAAGGTAGCAATGGATAAGCAGGGTCTCCTACCAGCATTATTGGAACATTTACACCAGATATTTCTTTAGTTTCCTTTAAGATCCAACATATATTTTAGTTATATTACATAAATAAACAAAACAGTTTAGTTACAGTATTACAAAACTATGACTATACTAATGTTATTGTTATTATGCATCTATAAATGTAAGCCCCAGGTGGAGGTCAGGTGAATGTGGGGTATCTGACCATCGCTTTCAACTCCATTTGGAATTTGATTATTATACTGGTCTCAAGAGTATGATTATCACTTGACTTTTTCAATTGATTATTTATGAAATTACAGTGCATGTTAAACAGTTAGAGAAGAAAAAGGCTAATAATTATTTCATGTTCAGGAAAATCTCTACATGGAGTTATTTGATTACAGTATTTATTGCCTGACAGTAGGTGCATGGGCAAATTAAAAAAAATAAAGAAAAATCAAATGCTCCACAGCCTAACATTCCATCATTGTTCATTTCATACAATACATTTACAAATCATAATAAATGCTTCAACGTACATTGGAAAAGAGATCTCCTTGTTGGCCTTTGGTGTACAATGATGAATTTTTTAAGATTCTGGCATCATGGACTCTGCCTGGCCAATTGATATAGATGTCAGTGAACCTAGTGTGTTAAATATATTATTCAGGTAACATATATTGAAAGGCTGGTCAAAATGTGTTTCATACAACGCTTTTGTACACTACCACTGATGTTTCCCTCTTACCTGTAGGCATGGTCGACAGTGGCCTGCATTACAATTGAGTAGAAGCCTTTCCTGTTGTAGTAGTGAGAGGAATGATGAGGAGGGGCAACTATGGGTATGTGGGTCCCATCTATCGCACCAGCACATTGTGGAAAATTCCATTTTGACAAAAAGCCTTCAACGACTTCGAGAAGTTTTTCCCCTGTTGGCCACGTGATATACAACGGCAAAAGAATGTCGACAATACTCTGGCACACTTCATTAACGATAGTACACGCCGTACTCTTTCCCACATCAAATCTCCAAGCAAGTGATCTAAAATCTTCGCCAGTAGCTAGGTGCCACATGCATATGGCTACTCTTTTCTTTACTGGAATAGACTTCCTGAACACCGTATTCTCTTTCGTCAACCTTGCATTCAATAACTCACAAACAATTTCAAATGTACTTTTTGACAATCTAAAATTCTGAACCCATAATCTTTCAACATCACTTTCATGCCAGTTACACACAGTATTCTCCCAAAACGAGCAACCGGCTCTCCCTGGTTCCACCCAAAAACGTCTCTCGGTTCTTGCAAGAAGACACCGCAGAATCAGCAACAAAAACTGACAAACCCTCTTCTTCCGTGCTCGAACATTCCTCGAAAATTTTAAAAGCGCCTTCGTCCTTCTTCTTCTTTCTTCTCTCCTTAGTTTTAACATTTCGCAGTGCAAAATTACAATGTTTGCGAGACACATGTCCGCCATTTTACGTACCTGCAAACGCCTGCACCATGCATGTTATGCAAGTGCAGCCTGCCAGGTATTTCTATCAGGCGCCACCGCCCACCGATCAATTTTGCATCAGTGTGAACGCAAACGTATCATCGATCCAAGATCGATCTCGGATCGATCTTGGATCGATCTAAATTTTACAGGGTAGTGTGAACGGCCCCTTAGTCAGAGGATTACTGTTACAGTGTAAACTGAAACCTTCACACAGACTACTATTTAACTATAATTAAACCAAGGATATTAGAGAAGTTAATAACTCTATTGAATGATGTATTTCAATGAAAATTGAAATTAAATTAAATGTAAACTTTGTATCTACAACTTGTAGTTAATAAGTCATGTTTGTATTATATTTTTATTGTTAATGTATGTTCCTTAATCTATTTCAGTTTCAGTTGGCCAAAAACAGCCTCTTTATTAATTTACTTTAGGCTACGTACTTAACACCAGACAATTTTACTCACCAAATAGAGAATACTCAGTAAGCCTAAAGCAGTATTGGGTTAAATTACAATTTATTATACCAATTCCTGCTTGCACTGGTCAAAAATTGACCTTTTAAAATTATTATTTTTTACTCTATCAAATGCCCGAAGAGTTCACTAATGAATAAGAGACTCTTATTCATTAGTAAACTCTTCGGGCATTTGATAGAGTAAAATATAATAATTTTTAAAGGTCAATTTTTGACCAGTGCAAGCAGGAATTGGTATAATAAATTGTAAGGCAAGCCAAGGGCGGTGAGCTCTATACTGTATATAACTAGAGTGATATCTTTGGCCCATCCACTGTTTGATCTTTTGTTTTATTTTATGAATGTGTCACTTGAAAACACATGCAGATAAACAGGTTGTTAGACTTTTATATTTCTTCGGTTCATGCTTAAATTTATATCATTATGATTAATTAATAGTATGAAATGTTTGGAAATACATACTTCAGCCACCATGTTTGGCTTCAATTTTGCCCGACCAATGAGCATGAGAAATTACTCCAGTTATATAGAGCCTGTCAGCAGCAATTGTTAAAGAGGATATTCATGAAAAATGCCTTGCAGTAATAGAATATTCCATTAATTAATATTATTATCATTGTAAAAATCACTGTCTAGTGGTTCTGTAGAATCATTTAGAATATAGTTTTTCGTATGTTTTTGCTGTACAACTGCTGTCGTAAGTTAAACTCGTCTGGAGTTAAACTCATCGTCCCATCTGGAGCTCAGAGTTTTTCTCTGAGTTTAACTTACGACAGCTTATATACTGTACATGCAGCAAAAACATACAAAAAAACTTTACCAACTCAATAGCTGAAGACATTAATAACGTACATTTAGAATATTTTAATTGATTTTGGGACTCAGATGCTAATTTTTAATGAGACTTTGATGATAAACTCAAAATGCTAATTTTTGACAACGTTTAGCCACTACATCATAACGAATTGACAGGCAGCATTTACTAGGTAGTATAATTTATAACAATAGTCTCTTTCTATATTTTGGCAGCAGATAATTGTAGAAAAAACGCTGTGGGGATTGTGGATGTTTCAATCATGTGTGAAGGAATTCTTGTACCGAATGCCACTCATTCTAAATAAACTATGAGATTAATTGCGTGGGATAACAGCCTGATATATAACATTGATTGCAAAATCACTTTGATGAAATATTCAACCAAAATTAGGATTTAGCTGCTATTATTAAATTTGATCTGCGAAATTTTTTTATAATTTTACTCCCTCACTTGGGTACATGTAGTTCAGCATGGTGAAATATTTTGCTTATCAATTTGCTGTAATGTGATAGTAGTAATACCGACCCAGATTGTGACAGTGACACAGATCAGTAATTATTGCACAATATATTATGATTTACAAAACTTGCGTTTCTTGTGGACGGTAACTCAGACCAAGACCTTTCGTTTTGAGGAAAACTGATCACACTGCTTTTACATAGCTCAGATGCATGTTAGTTGCAAGTCATACTGACAATTGTGAATGATGTTTAACAATGAGATACATAAAATAGTTGACAATAAAAAAATCAAGCTCTAAATTGATATTTAATTTTTTGAACAAATTGGCAGATTATTTGAATATTTGCATGGTCAGATATACTTACAGTAACTGTAATTTGGTCGGGAATTATTCGATGTTGGACCGTTATTTTAGGCTCTAGAGGCTTTGCATATCAATATTGCCTACACTCTATTTAATGGCAATGAATAGTGGCTTAATATCTTGTTGATACAGTAGATAAAATGATCATTGTCATTGGTTTTGTGAGAATACTGTATAAACATGAGTCATGTCTTCACAATGATTGCTCCCTAATGAAGACACTAGATCAGAGTGTCGAATCGTTGAGTCATGAACAGTAAATTTTCAAGTTATACATTCAAAAACATTTAAACCAGAGCAAATGTCTGTTGTCTAAATATCTAAAGAGCAAGAAAGAAAGATTACATGTATGTGTGACAGCTAAAATGCAATTTTTCATAATTTTAAAAAATCATTTAAATAGCACTAAAACGTAATTTTTGTTTAATAGTCATTTTGTAAGAAATTTAATTACATATATGATATGAAAGATAAATGTATATGCAAGAATCGGAATGTGTATAAAAGGTCGTTATATCGTATATACAGGACAACACTGATTTGTGTATCTTTTTTCCCCTAAATTAGGCAATTACTTAGTGTACATGACTTTTGGAGGGCATTTTGTTTATTTGCAGCCCACGACGTAGTGACATTTATGCAAGTGCGCCCGAAAACAGCGTGGGAGGATAAATAATATTCCCAATGAAAATCATGATATCATCAATGTAATTACTGTATAAACTTAATATATACAAAGTAAAAAACACACGTGTTTTTTACTGACAGATGTTGGTTAATTTGGTTTTAACTCGGTTTGCCACAAACGTATTTGCGTCCCGTCACTGTAAGTGTCTCCGAAAAGGCAGATACTGTACCTGTGATGTTGATTACACTTTTCTAGGCATGCCAACTGCACCTTAAAGGTTATAATGTCGTAATATTAACAAGAAAAGAACGCAAGACTAAATCATCTAACACTTCTGCTTGGGTATGGGGGACAGATGGAGCTGGCAAAGCTTTTACCGAGTCCAAATTGTGTGCTTTGGCGGTAAAAGGTTTTGGGAGTTTTGCGCCAACTCCAATTTCTTCATTGGTTTCCCATTCCCAGACATCTGAATCTAATCCAGCATCACCAGCGTCTGTACCCATCTCCATACCTCAAGATATCGGTGAAACGTCTACTATTTCTTCCTTGAGCCAGTCGTCATCTTCTGTTCATATTAATCAAATATCTTCAGCTACACCTACGCTCTCTATTTCTTCTTCCATTCCAGCTTCAAACGTAGAAGGATTACCCACCTTGTCGACTTCGTCTTGTCTTTCGTCAAACAGTCAGTTAATATCTTCGTCTGCTGCTGCAATTGGTCCTTCATCAACCATTGTTCTTGGATGTCAATTTCAAACAACTTTAAATGAAAGTCAAACTCCGTCGTGTAAAGAAAGTTCCCCTCATGCGTCTCCAGCAGTTACGTCTTCTCATGCACGCTCAAATCAACTAAATCCTGTTTCCTTAGACAACCCACTTAAATCAGCTACATCTGATATAATTACTATGCTACCAACTTGCAATGCAGCTAAAAAGCAAGGCTTAGCTGTACCACAAGGTAATAAGAATTGATGAAAGATAGAATTCTTTGAATTTGAAACATAACTGAGGGAGCATGCCGCTGAACATCCTGACTGTGTAGCGAACTCGGACAAATGTTTAATTGTGAAAGAAGCACAAGGAGAAATGGTGTATGCACACGTACATATAGGTTAAATGTTTAG